>BFEA01000117.1:935384-947443 GCA_003427395.1 Chara braunii
TTTTTTTTTTACTTTTTTTGCCGGGGCCAGGGGTGCCGACCCCCGGCCCTCGGGACCCCCGCCGGGGCCCCGGGGCCGAGGCTCGACAACCCTGTTTCACATCTTATGAAGTAGGAGTCCTCGGACAGTGAAATAAATTACAGAATTGAAAAGTGTCCCGTTTATTTACTCGCCAACTTCAACAAGGTTCCCAGGAACCTTGAAACTTTGGAAATACTCCATGGCTTGAACGATACGGTCTCCCATCTCCTCAGTGGTGATGATGGTTTTGTTGCTTGCCGATGACATGTCCTTGGTTCGAACGCCATCTTCTAGAGAAGCTTTGATGGCTTGCTGAAGCAAGTCGGCCAGTACAGGCAGACCGAACTGATACCGTAGCATCATGGAAACGGAGCGGATGAGCCCAAATGGGTTCACTATGCCTGTGAATATGCTGCCAAGCTCGCCTGGGAACCCAAACAATGCTGGTGTCCGTGGTTCACCAAATTATGTTGATGGTGAAAACTGCACTCCGCCAGTGATACCCCTCGCAACTTTTACAAGCACGTCTCCGATCAAATTTGTTGCAACCACTGTGTCATACCCTGTGGGGTTCTGTTCCCAGCAGTCCGTCTATTCCGTAGTTGCTCTTGTACCCCCTCTGTCGTCCTTCTTTTTCCTTCACTCTCCCCCGTACCAAGAAACTTCTACCAGGCTGTTTGCGGGGGGGGGGAAGAAGTCCGAGAATTCGCTACTTGACCGCATCGGGATTGAATCATCCAGCTTGGTTGTAGCGGACCTCTGGTTGGCCTGTGAGACCAGCGCCTTGGCCTGTTCTCACAGGCCTGTGTTCTATTCGGGGGCAGTCCAGTTCACTCCAGGCCGGTACCTCTGTCGGTACCAGCCAATCCAGTCCAGTCTAGTCAGTCCGCTGGGGTATACTCCAGAAGTTGTCTGTTTCGTCCTCATTCTTCACTTGCACATTTTGGAGTACGTGCGTTGGAGTCTTGCGTGGGGAGCTGCGCTGTCCCATCTCGTTCCCCCTTCTTCCTCCATCTCCATCTTTGCCACTAGCGGAGCACCACACCTGGTGGGTAAGCTATATTGGTATCGGAGCAGGCATTTCTCCCTGCTCCCTTCCCCCACCCACGCCCTCCATCACTTGCCACGTGGCTTGAGCAAAACGCTCGCCACTTCTATTCCCGTAATGACACCGGTGCACGTTTCGCTTCATAACTTTTGCATCCGGTGTCCATATTTTAATATCTTTGGCGTTTTGAAAAGCTCTCGACGAGACGCTTCCAACGAGTCATAGATTGCGAAATTTGGTGTGGTAGTTTTGGAGTTATGTTTGTTTAAAGATCGCAATTGTTTTTTTTTCAAGCTCCGAAATCGCCCGCGCTCGTTTTTCAACGAGCGCTATTACTATAGGCCGCGGCTGATGCCGTGCCATATCTCGTTGGAAGCGCCTTTCGACAAGATTTCCAACGAGTCCTCCTTTGCTCAATTCCACCAGCGGGTCAAAAGTTATGAGCAAAAGAGTCTTTGCCCTTCCCTTGCCCCTCTCCTCCCTTTCCTCGTGGCCATCTCCAAAAGTGCCACGTGGCACTGTGTGAAGACCCCCCTGTTTTAGGGGCTGCTCTACAGTGGTGAGGGTCTGCTCACACAGCAGACCCTGGATCTGCAGAACTGCTGCTCCAGGGGGCTGATCAAGATCTCAGCCTCCTCTCTCCTCCAGCTGGTTGCTGCAGTGAAGGCCAAGACCCTCCTGGTCTTGGTGTACCTTGTGCCATTGGAGACACCAAGGGCCAGGTATCTTTTTTCTCTCTCCCCCTTCCTCTACTAACCCACTCTCCATATCTCTCTCTCTCTCTCCTCTTACTCATACCCCCCACCCCACCTTTTCTCCCACAAACCACTACTTTACCCTCTTTTCTTCATTTCTTTTATTTTCTCTCTTCCTTTTCTCCTTCCTTCTTGATCTCTCTCCACCTTTCTCCATCCCTCCTCTCCCCCAACTACCATCACACCATCCCCCCTACCTCCCACTTCATTTTTTTTTCTCTCCCACCTATTTCCTTCTTTGCTCCTTCACTTTTTAATACCCCTTCCCCCCTACTTCGAAATTTTTTTGTTTCTCTCGTTTTCTATCTCCTTTTTGATTTATATTTTCTCTTTTTCCAAAAAAATTCGAATTATCTTCTTCCCCACCTTTTTTTATTTTCTGATTTTTTTTATTTATTCTGAAAATTTTACTTTCTTGGCGGCAACCCTAAATCTGATTAGGTGTTAGCCTTTCTAACTTTCGGCACACATTTTGACCCCGTGGGGGTAACGAAGTGCTGCCGAAATTTTCTGATTTTCTCTTACTTAGTCTTTTCGGCACACTTCGACCCCATGGGGGTAACGAAATGCTGCCAAAATTTTTGAAAACTTAGATACTTCATTCCTCCCACCTCCTCATCCACTTATTTACTTCTTTATTTATTTATTATTTCTTTATTTTTTTTTCTGATTTTTTTTTTTTTTTTTTTTGCGGCACCTTGACACCTAGTGTGCTCACCTTGGTCTCTCCTTTCCCCTTGGCACATTCTTGACCCCGTGGGGAGTAGGGAAATGCTGCCGAAAATTTCAAAAATAAAAATAAAAATAAATAAATAAATAAATATTGTTTTCCCTTCACATCTTTTTACTTATTTCTTTAATTATTTTTATTATTTATTTATTTCCTTCTTTATTTTTATTTTCTCTCGACATCTCGCTGTTTATTTATGTTTCTCCCACCTTCCCCCCTTAATGCTTGCTATTTTACTTCTTTGATTACGTCACCGGTACCCTACCCTAACCACTTAAACTTCGGTTAGGGTTTTCTTAGGGTTTTAGGGTTCTTCAAAACCCCCCTACTTCCCCGTCCTCTTCGGGCACCCTGGACCCGAACCACCCCTCCCCCTTCGACGACGCCCGTGCTAGCCTTGCTAGCGCCGTTTGCCGCTTTCTACCGCGGACTTACCCCTACGTTCTCCGCTCACGCGGACCTCTTCTGGCCCCCTCCAGTCCGGTCCGTCATCTCCCCATGGCCGACGGTGTGTCATACGCCGCCGACACGGCGATGACCACGACATCGGGCTCCACACCCGTGTCGGCGGACCAGGGCCATCAGCCCCAGCGGGATCTGTACACCTTCCTCACCTCCCTCCGTGCGCCAATCCAGGTGCAACTCACGACCCTTGCCCCCATCCAGCCGCAACTCGCGACCCTCGGGCCCTTACAGGCGCAGGTGGCGACCCTTGCCGCCGACGTGCAGCAACTCCAGGATGCTGCGTATCCTCCATCTCCTGGCTCCCAGTCCGGGTCCCCCGTCCTCCGACAGGGTGGCCACGGCGGAGCTTCCTCCTCCGCCGCCCCCGACCCGGCCATCTTGGTGACTGTCCACGACCCTAGCACGACGGCCGCCACGAGCCAGGCCTTCCCTCAGTCCACGGGCGCACCCGCCCAGATTCCGGTCACGATGGCCACGGGACCACAACCCGCTACCATGGTCTCAGCTTTTCCGGGTGCCCCACTTCTCCCCCTTCTTCGCATGACCGCAGCGCCATCTGACTCGCCCCCTTGTGGGATGCCTCGCGCCGCTCGTGCGTCACCCCCTGCCACACCTCGCTCGATCTACGTTCGAGGTCTCGAGGACGAGATCGCCCAGCAAAGGACCGACCTCGCCCTCTCTCGCCCTCAGCCACCCCCACCCTCACAGGTGGCCGCGCCTTCCGGCGCACCCTCTTCTTCCTCTATTCTTCCTTCCATGCAGGCTCGCTTCCCTCGCCCTGCACCATACGCATCCCCATCCTACCTCCTCCCCATCCCCTCGGTTGCTGCGACCTCTTCTACCGCAGCTATTGTGCAGCCTCCCGTTGTTTCCCCCGCCGCTCCACCATGCGGCCCGGGCGTACAGTCAGTTGCGCCCCCTCCTCCAAGACCTGCGCCGACGTATTCAGCCGTAGCGCAGTCCCCTGCTCCTCGATCCCCTCGCCGCCAAAACGGTGGCGCACCACTCATCCGCTTGTCGGACATTGCCTTGTATGACGGTACAGGCATACGCGTGTCTAGGTGGCTGCAGTCTGCCACCCGCACGCTCCAACTCATGGGCGCCACACCCGACACGTGGGTGGGTCACCTTTCCACGCGCCTGCGTGGCGGTCCTTCTGAGGCCTGCGAGGATTTCTACGCGCGGGTCGGACTCCGACCTTCATAGATTTCCAGGCGTTCCTCGAGGATCGCTTCGGAGCCCGACACGATGTGACTCACGCCTTCGAGCGTGTCGTCACTACACGCTGGTCCGACTCTGGTGGCGCTACCAGCCTGGATCGCCACATCCAGGTCTTTCAGGACGCCCACCTCATTTGTGACATAACGTTCCTCCCCGAGGCGGACCTTATCGATCAGTTCTTGGCCAGCCTTCCACTAGAGTACCACTCCGAGCTATGGCGGTACGAGTTCACATCGGCCCCGCAGGCTTATGAGGCCGCCAAGGACCATCAGCGGATGCGGGCCCGTCTTCACCCCGCCTCCGCCTCCCAGCCATAGCGTACCGGTTACACCTCATCCTCCTCTCATGGCACTTCCCAGCGCCGTTCCCCCTTCCGCGGTCGCCCCCGCCGTTCCGCGCAGCAGGGTCGCCCCTTCTCGCGCCGCTTCAACGCGCTCGAGTATGGTGAGCAGGACGCTGGTGCCCCGCTGTCGCCAGAGGGTGACCAGAGCGACGACCTCGATCTCGGCGACGTCGTCCACCACCACCTAGAGGACTCTACTCTCCCTATGGCTGAGCGCCTCCAGCTCATCCTCTCCACCCTTTTCCGGGCATGCAGCCGCCCTGGTCACGCTGGCGCGTCACCCCCCGAGGTCCCTCAGCAGGACCTCCCTCAGGGCTTTGTCCCTCCTCGCGATGTCCTTTCCGCTGAGGAGCGCGTGGCTATTTTGGGACGACGTGGGTGTTTGTGTTGCCGCCTGGACGGTCATACCTCCTTGCGGTGCCCTTACACTACCGCCCTCGACCGCCACTACGCTGACCTTTCCCGTCAGCGTCGTGCTCAGTCCCCCCCCGGCGCCTCGCATCCCCTCGGCGCCTCCTAGCCACGGTGCAATGTACACCTGCGCCCTCCTCAGTAGTCGGCTTCCCGACATCCCCGTCGCGGTTTGCCCCTATCGCTACTGGAGTCGAGGTCTCGCAGGACCCGACAGAGTGTACTCAGCCCTCTGTCGCCGTACCGTCTGCGCCCCCGCAGACCACCGTCTCCCCTCCTTCCCCGCCACGACTACCGACGCGACGAGCCATTTACTCTGCTCGTTACAACTAGCAGCTTGTGACTCGCGAGGACGTTGTGTCCTCTCTTCTGGACTTGAGCATGCTCCAGGCTCGTCAGGAGCGACTCACCCCCCATGTCGCTGCACTGCGTCGCCTTCTCACCATCCTCTCTGACCCTGATCGCACCCTCCCGATCATCCCAGTACGACTCGGGACCTCCACGAGGGTGTACTCAGCGTTGTGGGATTCCCGTTCTCAGGGCGACTTCATTCACCCACGCGTGGTGAAAGAAGCCCGCTTACCCACGACAAGGTCTCCGACTCCCATCTCCGTTACCTTAGGGGATGACAAGACCCAGCGCTTCTTCGATCAGACGGTCACTGACCTCCCTTTCTTCCTCACTCTCGAGCCGACTGATCGTTCCCCGGCGTCTCGTCGCCACCGCTCCTCTGCACATTTCGATGTGATGGAAACGGGGTACGACTTCATTCTCGGCACTCCGTGGTCTCGTCGGTTCCGCAGCACCGAGGCCGATTGGGCGACCAACACTCTCGTTCTCAAAACGAAGTGTGGACAGACGTATCGCGTACCTTTCATAGGTACCACCGCGACACCACGCCCCGATCCTCCTCCCCCGGAGCCTTTCGTGCCCACACCATCTCCTTCTATCACTGTCACCTCGCCTCGACAGTTCGCTCACTTCATCCGACAGGACGACGTCACCTTCTTTATGGTGAACGTGACGGATCTCTTACACTATGACCCCCCCTGTCCTGACGCCGAGCTCATCCCTCTGGAGCCAGACCCTCCTTCCATCTCCATGGCTCCCATCTCTAGTTTCATCTCTCCGCCGTCCGTCGAGTCCACCCCGCCGCCGCGCGCTGACGCCGACGCTGAGGAACTCACACGATATACGGCCGACTTGGAGTCCGCAGTTTGTGACCTCATTCGAGAGTACCACGACGTTTTTCCATCGTCGTTCTCGTATGCCGGCATGATGCGTGACGTCGAGCACTCCATCCAGCTTGTGCCTGACTATCGTGTCCACCACCAGGCACCCTATAGACGCTCGATCCCCGAGGCCACCGAACTCAAGCGTCACCTTGAGGAGCTCCTGAGACAGGGTTTCATTAAGCCCAGCAACTCCCCGTGGGGTGCACCCGTCCTCTTTGCTCGCAAAGCGGATGAAACTCTTCGTCTCTGCATCGACTACCGCCGTCTCAGCCGCTTCACGGTTAAGAACAACTACCCCATGCCTCGTTCCGATGAGCTGTTCGACCGCCTAGTAGGCTACCGCTTCTTTACGAAGATTGATCTTCGTAGCGGTTACCATCAGATCTGCGTCGCTGCAGCCGACCAGCCGAAGACAACGTTCCGATCGCGCTTCGGCCACTACGAGTTTACAGTGATGCCATTCGGCCTCACCAACGCACCCGCCACCTTCCAGAGGGCGATGAACGACATCTTCAGGGACATCCTGGAGCAGTACGTTCTCGTCTACCTCGATGACATCCTGGTCTACAGTCGTACCCTTGAGGAGCACCTCAGACACCTCCGCGACGTCCTTGACCGCTTGCGCAGACATGGCTTCTACGCTAAGCTGAGCAAGTGCCGCTTTGCCTAGCACAAAGTGGATTTCTTAAGACACTACGTGTCTGACCAGGGTCTCCACATGGATGACGCGAAGATCACTGCTATTGCGGAGTGGCCCGGCCCCACATCCGCTAAGCAGCTTCGCAACTTCCTAGGCCTGACCAGCTAATATAGTAACTTCATCCGGGGATACGCTAGGTATTCCTACGTCCTTACCTCCACCCTCCTCCGGAAGAACCCACCCTGGGTTTGGACACCCCTCCACGAGGACGCCTTCCGTGCCCTCAAGAAGGCGGTGACATGCGTACTGGTTCTTCACCTACCCGATTTTGACCGCCCTTTTATCCTTACCACCGATGCGTCAGACTTTGCTATAGGAGTTGTGCTTTCTCAGGTCTTCCCCTCCTCTCCTGATTCCTCTCATCCTCGTATCCCTCGCTTCCCACTACCTACCCCTCCCACTGCCTCCCGACTGACGCCTACTCGTGCCGCTACTGACGAGCCTTCTATTGACTATTCTCCTACCATCGTCGAGGACGGCACTGTCGAGTCTCGCTCAGGTGTTTGTCCAATAACCTTCTACTCCCGTCAGCTCCTGCCTGTCGAGATAAACTACACCGCTGATGAACGTGAGGTTCTCGCAGTAGTTTATGCCGCTCGGCACTGGCGTCACTACCTGCACAGGGCACCATTCACGGTGCGTACGGACAACTCTGTTGTTCAGGCTTTTCTCACAAAACCGAAACTCACTCCTCGATAGGCTCGCTGGTGGCGCGACCTATCCGAGTTTAGTTTCACCAGTGAGCACATCAAGGGTGAGACTAATCGGGTCGCAGATGCCCTATCCCGGCGCCCTGACCACGACCAGGAGCAGATCCAGCTCTCTTCCATCTCGGTCACCACCGTCCACCACTCAGTGATCGACGAGTTTCGCACTCAGTACCGCCACTGCCCCGACTATCGCGACATCCACGCGGCTCTTCGGAGTGGCAAGACCGTCCCGAACTACTCTCTTGGGGACAATGGTCTTGTGTACTGACACGGTTCACAGGGCACCAAAGAGCCCCGTATTTGCGTTCCCTCCACTGGACAGCTACGTGTCCGAGCAGTAGCAGAGTTCCATGACCAGGCAGCCGCCGGTCGTATGGGCTTCCATAAGACGTTGGCTCATGTGAGCCGCCTGTACGTCTAGCCGAAGCGCAAGGACTTTGTGAAGGACCACGTCGCAAAGTGTCCCACCTATCAGGAGGTGAGTAGTGCAAACCACTTGCCTTATGGTTTGCTTCAGCCTCTTCCTATCCTCGAGGGTCGTTGGCAGTCCATCTCGATGGACTTTATCGGTCCCCTTCGTCCTCCGACCCCTCGCGGTCATGATGCTATTCTGGTCGTCATCGACCGCTTCACGAAGCGTGCACACTTTGTTCCGTGCCGCTATGCCATCAGTGCATGTGAGGTCGCCGACATCGTGTTTGACCGAGTTGTGCATGACTACGGCTTACCTCTGAGCATCATATCTGACCGTGACCCGCGCTTTACCAGCCGATTTTGGCGACGGCTCCACGAGGTTTATGGCACTCGGCTCCGCTTCTCCTCGTCTTACCATCCACAGATTGATGGTCAGACAGAGATCATGAACAGGACTCTCGGAGATATCCTCCGAAAGATTGTTCGTGACGACCAGCAGTGGGATCTCCATCTTGCCCATGCGGAGATAGCCTACAACCACGCTATCTCGCCAGCCACGGGCATGTCGCCTTACTATTGCAACCTCGGCTATCACCCTCGTGTTCCCGCGGACTTCCTTCGACCGTCACAGATGCACCCCGACATGAGTTGTCCCGTGCTGGATGATTGGGTTGCACACATGACGTCGATCATGAAGACCGCACATGAGCACATAGCCGCTTCCCAGACTCGCATGACAGCACGTGCGAACCGATCGAGGATGGACCATCCATTCAAAGTCGGTGATGCCATGCTTATCGACGCCCGCCACTTACAGCTCGAAGCGAACACGCTTCGCAAGTTTCGGCGTCGCTTCTTTGGCCCATGCCGCATCCTCTAGGCCGTCGGTTCTGATACGACTTCGAGCCCGGTCAACTTTCGTGTGAAGCTGCCCGACTACCTACGCCAGGCTCGTGTGCACGATGTCTACCATGTCTCGTTACTGCGTCCTTACCGCAGACCGTCTAAGCGTTTTGCTGGACGACCATACGAGTGCCCTCCACCGATCATGGTGGACGGTCACGAGGAGTTCCTCATTTCATACATCATTGATCGTCGAGTCACCGACGACAACCCTCCCCACGTCGAGTATCTCGTACGTTGGAAGGGTTATCCTGATGAGGAGGCCACATGGGAGCCCCTCGAGCACTTGCAGCATGCTCGCATGTTGGTGCGTGCTTATGACCGTGCTCGTCGTGCTGGGTTCACTGCTCCTCCTCAACCCACTGACCCTCCTCCTTCCCCCCCGGCTGAGGAGACCGCTGAAGTCGAGCCTGCTCAATCTGAGGCAGACCTTCAGCAGCAGCCGGATGCTTCTGAGCGTCCACAGCGCACTCGTCGTCGTCCTGCTCGATACGACGATTGACTCTGACTTACCTTCCCATGTCCTTGACTTCTCAGTACTCCATCCACTCCAGTTTTGCTACTTCCGCTCGTCGACGTTGCGGTTCTTCCTCGACGACATTCCGGACTTCTCATCGTGGACGTCATCGACAGCTTCATGGACTTCGTCACGATCAGCTCTGCCTACTTCAGACGTCGCCACTCTCTTANTTCATGGACTTCGTCACGATCAGCTCTGCCTACTTCAGACGTCGCCACTCTCTTACCACTTTACCCTGTACACTACCCTGCTTGTGTCGCATGATGGTCTCCCTTTAGCCGGGTTCCTCTGAGTTGGGCTCTCCCTTGGTATACGCATAGGCATCGGGACCGTAGCGTTGCCCTGACTTCCCATCTTACGGATCTAGCTCCGACTTCCCTCACTTAGGAGTCATTTGCATGATTCCCTTACCCATCACCTTTCTACCCTTTGCCGGCCCTCACGCCCTAGTTAGGCAGCTCCGCATGCTTAATCTAGGTGCGCCCAGTATACCAGGCTCCCTTGTTCCCTTGCATGGTTGACCCTCCATAGGGGTCACCCCTTAGTCGAGCATTACCCGCCCTGATGGTCTATCTGTTAGGGTCATTGGTTTTGTTCGCTCCCAGTTCCCTACCCTCATTGAGCCTGATGACATGTGTCTCCATGTTATCTATGTGTGGATGCCCTTAGGAGTTTTCGACCCCTAGGCTGCATTCGCCACCCTCAGAGACCATCCCACCCTTTGGTTTGCGACACACTTCTCCTGTGACATATGAGTGACTTATTGTTGCTTTGTTGCTCTCAGACTGAGTCTACTGCCTCTGACATTTCTAGGATTTAGTTGTTCTGCTTTTGCTGTTCCTAGGACTTGTACACTGGTCAGCTGTTCCCAGACTGAGGCTACTGCCTCCAACATTCTAGGATCTAGTTGTCACTACTTTCTGCTTTCCTAGCACATGTATGCTAGTTAGTTGCTTTTGCTTCCTATGACGTATATGCTAGTTAGTTGTTTTTGCTTTCACTTAGGCTGTTAGCTGTGACATTGCTGTTTTGTGACATTTTCTATGCTAAGTTGCATCGCATGGACTCAGCATGGAGCTTGCTCCGCATCCTAGACTACTCAGGTTTTTTTTTTTCTTTGGTAGAGTTCCGCTTCTTGGCGGAAGCGTGTTTGCATCTAGGCGATCCATCACAGGCCGAGGATCGTGTAGCGGAGCTCTGGTTGGCCTGTGAGACCAGCCCCTTGGCCTGTTCTCACAGGCCTGTGTTCTATTCGGGGGCAGTCCAGTCCAGTCCAGGCCGGTACCTCTGTCGGTACCAGCCAGCCCAGTCCAGTCCAGTCAGTCCGCTGGGGTATACCCCGGAAGTTGTCCGTTTCGTCCTCATTCTTCACTTGTACATTTTGGAGTACGTGCGTTGGAGTCTTGTGTGGGGAGCTGCGTTGTGCCATCTCGCTCCCCCTTCTTCCTCCATCTCCATCTCTACCACTAGCGGAGCACCACACCTGGTGGGTTCGCTACATTGGTCCAGTTGTTGAAGAGGAGCTTGTGGTCTCTATTGATCGTCTTCTTTTTCCCATTTCCCCCTTGCCCCCCATTTCCCCTCGTCTATTCCACTTTTCCTATCCTCCCTCCAGTTCGCCCCCCGAGCCAGCTTTTGCAGAAATCTTGTATCCTCTATTATATTTCGTTCTTAGTACGAATGTGTTTGATCTGTGTTTTGATTTCCTCCCATCTTGCTCTTATATTCATGTGAATTTGTTGTTGTATGCTTTTCGTAAATTCTGGCCCTTCCAATCTCACTTCTTCCATTTCATACGTGCAGCGGCGTCTCGAGAGTGCCCACAGTACTGCCCTTCGTCCTTGTTGAAAGATGTTGAGGGTGAAGTCGTCCCGCTGTTCAGATGGCCATCTTTCAAACAAAAGGGTCTTCCAGTCCCAAGGCCAGGGTATCCCTGTTCCTAACTGATCCCATACTCTGTCCCACCAACGCCAGAGCCAGACCGCACCGGGGCATTGCAGAAAGATGTGTTCTATTGTTTCAGGTATCTTTCTGGATGGGAATGCATTGGAGCATAGTCTGCACCAGGGGAGCGCAAGTCCTCTCTGTTCAAGAGTGGTCCTGTCGATCAACCAGTTATTGGTTGGCAGGCAGCGGTGTTCCATCTGCCACTGCAGGGAGGCTAGATTCGCCGGTATTTTTTTGGTTAGCTGAAACCATTTTACGTCGTTGAACGAATCTTTGTCGATGTTCAAATGTTTCATCCATCTTGCTTCCACCTGGTCCGTAAGATTGATTTTGGGACGAAGCAGTCTGTATGTTGCTTTGACTGTTAAGTTATACAACGTTTTGGTGTTGGATTTGCCTCTGCCGATTGTGTTTGTCCATTCCCATTCGAAGGGGTAACCTTTACAGAAACCAATTTTTGTAAATAAGTATTTTTCAGCCAAATAATCAACACAATTTTATTGAGGTCGTTCGACCATAAGGAAAAAATATAAACAGAAGGGGGGTGCTTCGTCTTTTGAGCTACCTCCCCCCCCTTTCTTTTATGATTTCTTAAAAATATTTAATTAAAAAAAAAAAAAAAAAAAAAAAAAAAAA
>BFEA01000117.1:981227-996118 GCA_003427395.1 Chara braunii
CCCCCCCCCCCCCCTCCTGCTGACACTGCTTATCGACTGACGCCTACCCTCCCACCACTTCCCTCCACTGACAGTCCTCCCGTTACTTACTCCCCGACCATCGCTGAGGATGGGACTGTCGAGGCTCGTGTTGGGGATTGCCCGATTGGCTTCTACTCCCGTCAGCTACTGCCTGCTGAGATAAACTACACTGCCAATGAACGTGAGGTTCTCGCAGTAGTTTATGATACCCGACATTGGCGTCATTACCTGCACAAGGCGCCCTTCGCGGTGCGCACGGACAACTCAGTTGTCCAGATTTTCCTTATAAAGCCCAAACTTTCCCCTCGACAGGCACGTTGGTGGCGTGATTTATCCGAGTTCAATTTCACCACGTGCAAGCGCATCGAGTCGTGCTTGTAGAGGTGCAAGGAGAGACGCAAGAACAACGCGAAGGTCCGTGGGGTCCACAACGTGTTGACCCTGGACCGTCGGGTGGGTGGACGCCTGAGAGGTGGACGGCGCTGCGACAATCTCCTCAGTTGTAGCCCTGTCCGTGGGTGGTGGAGGAAGAGAGGTAGACATGGTGGGAGGTTGGGGGAGAGATGGGTTGTGGTATGGGGACATGGGACCACCGGTGAGAGGGAGGGGACCGCGAGAGCGGAGTGGGTAGTCGTGTGTCGGCTCACCCCGTGACCAGCAGGTCGCTCGTGAGATGGTGGGTGAATCCGGTCGAGGGGAGAGGAGTCGTTCGGGTCCAGGGTGCCCGACGGGAGGAGGCGGGGGAGAAGGGGGGTTAGGAGAACCCTAAACCCTAGAAAACCCCGAAGAAAAACCTAACCGGGGTTTGGGTGGTTAGGAGAGGGTAGCGGTGACCTAATCAAGAAAAGAAAATAATAATCATGAAAATGATAATAATAATATAAATAAACAATGAAATTTCGAGATAAAAAAAAAATAATAATAACAATAATAAAAATAAAGAAAGAAAGAAATAAGTAAAAGGTAAGAAGAGAAAAAATACTTATTTTTTTAAAATTTTGGTAGCATTTTCCTACTCCAACGGCGTAACAAAGGTACAAAGAGGAAGGAGAGACTAAGAGAAGCACACTAAGTTTTACAATGCCGCAAATGATAATTTTCAGAAAAATAAATAAATAAATAAATATAAAGGGGGGTGAAAAGAAACTAAGTGTTGGGTTTTTTCAAAACTTTTGGCAGCATTCATTAGCCCCATGGGGTCGAGTGTGCCGTCAAGAAGAAAGACTAAGTGAAATTAGAATTTTTTCGCCAGCACTTCGCTACCCCCAAGGGGTCAAAAGTGTTGAAAAGACTAAGTAAAAGAAAAAACAGAAAATTTCGGCAGCACTTCGTTATCCCCACGGGGTCAAAATGTGTGTCGAAAGCAAGAATGACTAATCTCCTAGTGTCGCAAAAAAAATTGATTTTTCAGAATAAATAAAAAATAAAATGAAATAAATCAAAAAATGAGAAAAGAAGGTGGGGAATAAGATAATTCAAAATTTTGGAAAAATGAGGAAATATAAATCAAAAGAAAGATAAAAATAAGAAAAACAGAAAATTTTCGAAGTTGGTGGGGAGGGGGGATGAAAAAGTAAAAAGAAAAAAAAGAAATAGGTGGATAAGAGAAAAAAAGTGAAGGGGGAGATAGGGGAAATGATGGGGTTGTAGTTKGGGGGGGAGAAGAGGGAGAGGAGGGTGGTAGAATAGGACGGAAAGATACAGAAAAAGGTGGAGAGGAGTAGATGAGATTAGTAGAAGATGGTGAGTGGGGAGGAGAGGAGAAAAAAAGGATGTGGAAGATTAGTGAAGAGGGAGGGAGGAGGAGAGAGTAGTGGTAGGGTTAGAAAAGATGATTAGATGATGGGGGGGGAAGAGAAAAGAGGTTGGGGGAGAGTGGGTTAGTGGTAGGATGGTGATACCAAGCTCTTGTGTGACCAAGAGCAGAGCACTACCAAGATCCCTAGGATCTTGGCCTTCAAGCTGTTGCTGGCCTGATGCCCCTGCAATTAAAAAATCTAGGGTGAGCTGAGATCTTGATCACTGTAGTGCAGCCCCCTAGCCAGGGGGGTCTTCAAGATCCACAGCAAGCTGCCACGTGGCACTGCAAAGAGGCAGCACGTGCCAGCCACATGCGCAGGTGGCAGCACCAACCACCCGCTGCCGGGGGGGGGGGGCAGCAAATAGTTGTCTTCCCGCACGCTGCTCGCCGCTCACCGACAGGGGGGGRGGGGGGGGGGAAATAGCCGTTGTGTCACCCCTTCAACAGCAGCAAGTCACAATATCAACTCATATTGTGGCTTTGGCCAATGTGTTAAGGCACTGGCCATGCATGCGCATGAGTAGCAGTTGCCTAGGTTCAAACCCTGGCAGTTGCAGCATCCCGGATCTCGATAATAATAGTCCGGGAGCGGGATGGGGCGGGGCAGCAGGACAGCGTGGCACGCGCGCGCATGCGGCGGCCTTGGCCTTGGCTTGCGCGCACACGTCGTGGTGGCACCTCCCCTTTTCGCCTCGTGTCCGCCTCCGCACGCTACCGTTTTTTTTTCCGTGATTTCGTTGTTTTCGCCCTGCGAAACCCTGAAAATCCCGCTACCGGGATTACACCGATTTCTCCCTGGTACGGGAGGGTGGGCGGGGTGGAGTTGGGACCGTTCCGGCTCTGATACCAGTGTGCCGGACCCGCCGGGATGGCGGTCCATCAGGATGGAGAAGAAGGGTTGACAAAGGAGGATGTAGAGATGGAGCTGGAAGGGACAGTGCAGCTCCGACACAGACTCAACACGCACGTACTCCAAGATGTGCAAAAGTGAAGAATGATGAAAAACAGACTACAACTGGGGTATACCCCCAGCGGATTGACTGGACTGGACTGGACTGGCCTAGTACCGACAGTGGTACCGTGGAAGACTGGACTGGGCTGAAACAGTACACGGCCTGTGGGGTCAGGCCATGGCCTGGTCCCACAGGCCGAACTAGCAAATAGCCAAATAGGCCCTGGCTGTAGGCTAGGGCAGATAGAGGCCCGCTGCACTAACTTCCTAAACCTGCTTGGAGAAGAACACGGAATAAAGGACACACACAAAAAGAAAAACACAATGCAAAAAGCAACGATAGAAAAACAGGATTTACTCTTAAAAAACATGAAAAAAGTCAAAAAAAGAACGGTTACTACCTCCTCGACATGCACAAAAGACAATAATCAAGTTGGTGTATCTTTGCATGTTGTAGCGGCAGATTCACTCTCGTTTCCGTTTTCGGAAACGAGCGCGCGCGGGAGAGAGAGAGAGAGAGAAAGCCTCCTCTCTCTCTCTCTCTCTCTCTCTCTCTCTCTCTCTCTCTCTCTCTCTCTCTCTCTCTCTCTCTCTCGGTGCCCTGGCCGACTTGGCCAAGGCTGCGGAGGATACCGGACTAACTAAGATGTTGGAAGTAATCTCCTCCAAGGCGGGATTCAGAAGATTCAGGTGACATGTGTGACCTGACCCTCGCCTATTGGCGCCAAGCCAAGGGCGTGCACGCATGCCCGACCGGAACCACGCTAAAGCGATTTTTGGAGTGTTTTTCTCCCTCGGATTCTGTGTCTGGAAATTTTTGGTTTAGTGTCCATTCCTCTATTTTGATCCTCTGACTCTATTCTTGGGGGGGGTTCCGCTCTCTTCATTTTCATGATGTGGACCCCAACACTATATTTTGACCAAGGATCGCTAGGCCGAGCGGGACGGTACCCTTCGGCGAACTATGACGGTTCGACATGGCAACCCCACCAAACCAGATACAGTTCCGCCCCACTATTAGATATCCGGGCTCTGCCATGACGACAGATGGTAGATGAGGATAGACGTGTGGAATTGGTGTTCGGCATGCTATAGCAGGAGTAGCGAAACTCGTCACGCCGGCCATGCTAGACTGCTAGTGGATGTGGCTGGCACTCTTTGGAGAAACTGTTAAATAGAGGAGGCACGGCGTTAGACTCCTCTTTGGGCACACGAACTTTCGTTCACCCTCCTGATGAGTTCTGCTCAGTGGGCAGATGAAACCGGTCGAGGGACTTCACCGGTGCTCTTTTCTGGTGGCTGGCTATGGATATCCTTGGTTCTGAGAATGAGGTTTTCAACTTCGATCTTTTGTTTTCTTCTCTACCAAGGTGTGTCTTTTGCAGCTGCTCGGACTGTGTTGCCACGGTCTGCCTTGCTCTCTCTCTCTCTCTCTCTCTCTCTCTCTCTCTCTCTCTCTCTCTCTCTCTCTCTCTCTCTCTCTCTCTCTCTCTCTCTCTCTCTCTCTCTCTCTCGCGTGACTTCGATTTTTACGTTTTGTTTTCTTTCTTTTTTAATTTTTGTGTTTTTGAATCTTTTTTTTCTTTCTTTGTTCTTTTATTCTTTGGTGTCATGCCGAGTGAACCGGGCCTGGCTCTTCAGCAACGACCGGACCTTCCCTTGGCTGACCCCCTAAGGCTGCGGCGCGTAAACGGGGAAGGCCCGCGGCCGATGTATTGCCCAAGTACTGGTGGTTTAAGGGAAGATAACTTGATGTGTTCCTTTATTTTTGGGGGTGTGGGGTGGGGGGGGGGGATCTAGGGCGCTGTCATGGTTTCAGTTTGAAAATGTGCTTCAGTAACGATTTCGCAAATGTTGTGCCAAAGCAAGGAAATTTGTGAATGTATACAACCTAGCTTTCGGGTCGGGTGGGGATGTGTTGTATTTGAGGGATGACTGAAGTGGATTTTAAACTGAAATCGTGACTGCGCCCTAATTAGTAGTTACCCCTTTCTTTTCTTTTCTTTTTTAAACGAAAAAAAGCCCTCTTTGTATTCTGGGAGGGTTCCAGTCCGGTTACTTATCCCCGGCAAGCATCGAAAACAGTATAATAGGGGCGGCAGGTGTCATCAGTCCGCAGGCTATGAGGGGGTAGCGGGAGACTATTCGAAGTACCCAGTCCTACCCTGCAGCACTTGAAAAAGAATCGCCCATTGCCCAAAGCTACTCATCTAGCCCTACAAATCAAAACCCGAAATTAGTACAGAATTTACTATTTGCCATTGAGGAGTTGTATCAGTTTGTACTTGTTGTTTTGTAGTATCCGTAAATTCTGGACCATCAAGCCTTTCTTTTTTTTTTTCTTTTTTTTTTTCCCTTAAGCCTTGCTCATTCCAGTTCATAAGTACAAGGCCACGTCCACGAAGCCCAAAGTACAGCTCTCCTGCCAATTTTAAAAAGATTCTGTGTGAATGTATCCGGCTAGGCTGGGTGCCATGTTTCACACAGCAGCGCCCTCCAGTCCCAGGGCCAAGGTTGATAGGTGCCTTGATGATTCCAGATTTGCCTGTGAAAGGTATGGATTAAATTGTGCACAAAAAAGAAGAGGAACACCTTTTAGGGAGTTCAGTTGAGGTGGAAGCGAAGGGCTTTGGTATGGCCTAGCATGCCCGCGTGTGGGTAACATACAGCTGTCGTAGAGCCACGCGTGACGGGGGATTTCCAAGGTCCCCATCCAGGGAAGTATGAGACAGCTATGCAAACCAGCAACCAGCAGAGCGAAGACCGCATCCCTAAAGCTCCGGTGGTGCAAACATGAGGCCATCCTTTTTTCTTTTTTTTTGTTTTGAAAACTTGCAGCTCGCTGCTAGCGTGGGTGATACGAGCTTCCCCTTCTAGTAGCTGCCTGAGGCTGCTCCAGTCTACTGGTGGGGAGCTTCACCTGCTGGAAACCCGGTCTAGCGTCCCTGAAATTACAGATTATGACATATTACTGGGACCCTCTCCCCAGGTGCTAGTGGTGTCTGCTCTTATCAGCATCACTAACACTGGTGGGGATGTTTTTTCCAAAAAAAAAAAAAAAAAAAAAAACTGGGACCCTTACCAAGCCTTGCCTATTGGGGGGCACATGATGGGCCTCTATACTCTACTGTTACAAGCCGTACGTGAGCCATCAGGAGAGCAGGTCATTGTGCCGCAACTGCCTCCTCCCTCCTGCCTTGAATCAACTTGTTGCCTTCTGCAGTCCGGGTCCGCCTCCATATTCATGGTATCCTCTCCACCAGGGACACAGGGTGAGGGTGAAATGGGTCTGGGAAATCAGCTGCTGGTCGGAGGGGAGTGGCCAGGTCAACCACTGTCCAATCCTTGAGCTTGAGCCGGTAGTCGCACGTCGCCATTACCTTACATCATGAGCAAGGCGGGATGGGGTTCCCAAGCGTGTATTTATTTTGGGCAATCATCAGGGTAGCCAAGAAACTGGGGGGAGTTTGGCACCAACTCACGGAACGTTTTCAAGCTTGCTACGGCGGATGGAGGTGAAGGACATGGACTCTAGGACACACGGGAAGAAGACACCTCACATGCGACAATGACTGATGGACAAATCCGATATCTGGTACAATCATGGAAGATCGCGCTGGTTGATCGTAACCCTGCATACAAAGAAGAAAAAAAAATGCCTTCCTCGCAAAAGTGTTCCTTTTGCCTTCTGCAAAATTGCACGCGGGATAATACTGGTTCAGCAAATACCAGTTATGACCCGTCACTGCTGCGTGGCACACACTCCGGAAAGCCAGGGTATCATCCCGCGCTCTAGAGAGTGATATGCCAACTACAGGCCCAGCCTACCTTTTTCCATGATGGTTTCTACTGACAATTTAAGTCGGATACATTTTTGTCTTTTTCTAACCGGACCTGAAGCTCGCATTCGAATGCTGCGGACCGGCAGAACACGGAACACATTGGACGGAACCTGGGCTACTACTGCATGTACCGGGATGCAAATCCGGATAGGTTGAGCTGATATTATTAATTTTTATATTTTTTTAATTTTCTGATTTTCTAAGTTGTTGTGCAGGATCTTGCTTCACGGTTGAGTGAGAACTCGATGGGAGGCAAGGGTAGAAGGTATTTAAGATACAAGGAGCATGCGCTCATACTCAGATTGAGCAGTAGAGGAGAAGGTCTGATACGTGTGCGTGCGCCGCATGGTTACCATGTCGATATGTAGACCTCTAAGCTACATTGTTATGTGAGTTTTCAAGTTTTTCAAGTCTGCGTCCTCTTCTGGCTGCCTTTCTTCTGCGTCTCCCATCCAAGCCACTTCTGCAATCCACCCCCCCCCCCTCGGGTCGCCCGCCAACCAGTCTCTACAGAAGTGAGTTATTTTTTCAGCTATATCCTTCCTATTGTGGAGTAGGTCTAGGTTGTGTTTGGTTACTTGCCACCTTTGCGTCAATTCCATCTGGATTTGCGGTTTTATCTGGTCTGTTGTTCCCCCCCCCCTCCACCCTTGCACCCTCTAGCATACATCGTTCCCACCAGAGGGTTCAGAGAACTGCCCTTCTCCCCAGACTGAACATATTCCCTGTGAAGATGTCCTTCTGGAAGTCAGGGTAGTACCCCTCCAGAATGGCTCTCCAATTCCACGGCCAGGTGGACCCAGGGACAATGTGCTGCCAAATCCTATCCCACCACCTCCATGTCAGAACCAAAGAAGGGCATTGCAGAAAAATGTGCACAATGATCTGGGCTTTCTTGCATGCCGGGTAACATTGCACTGATTGCAGGCATCGTGTGCACCAGGGGAGTGCTCGGCTTTGTTGCTTGATGGTACAGACAGTGGTACTGGGCAGGACTGGACTGGACTGAATGAATACACGGCCTGTGGGGTCAGGCCGGCCTGGTCCCACAGGCCGAACAGGCAAAATAGCCCAATAGCCCTGGCTCTAGGCCCGGGTAGCTCGAGGCCCGCTGCACAAATAAAAAGAAGGTTGGCAGGGGCACAGAGAGGCGGAGGAAGGAGCAAAGAGAGGGGGGAAGGATGGAGCAGAAGGCACGGAGGGACACAGAGAAGCAGAAAGAGGAAGACAGGAGGGGCAGACAAATAGACGGGAAGGCAGGGACATACATATAGAGGCAGAAGGAAGACTGAGGGGGAGGGGGCAAAGAGGAGAGAGCAAGAGGAGGAGAACGAGAGAGTGAGTGTGATCACTAAGGAAGAGGAACACAAAGCCAGTGATCGGGGTGCTGATATATTGCGAAGTTTTCTCTTCTGCACATGATCGGTGAATGGCAGCGAGATGATGGATAGGGAGTGCATGAGGAAGACTCTCTCTCTCTCTCTCTCTCTCTCTCTCTCTCTCTCTCTCTCTCTCTCTCTCTCTCTCTCTCTCTCTCTCTCTCTCTCTCTCTCNTCTCTCTCTCTCTCTCTCTCTCTCTCTCTCTCTCTCTCTCTCTCTCTCTCTCTCTCTCTCTCTCTCTCTCGCGCGCGCGCGCGCGCGCACACATCTTGCCTGTGGGGGGTGCTGCGGAGGTGTCAAGGCCAATGGGACATGGTAGGAAGTTGCCACAATGGAGGTTTGATGAGTCACAGCAGGTCATTGTAGGTATGCAGTTTGGTGGCGTAGTCAGTGGTGGCACAAAGTTGTCATAGGTGTTGTGTATGTTAGTCATTCCAAGAGGCGCTCAACGTGTTATTGAGCGCAAGCCGAAGCTGTGCCTAAATGGGTCATTGGCATTTTGGGGGTTGGTTTGTATATGAGTCGTCTGATAACCTGGGTAGTGGCCCCAATTATTTTCTGGGTTGAATTGTGAGGTCCCCGACCTTAATTATGTACTTGTTTCCGTGCATTGCTTTTGCTTTTATTTTTAAGAAAAGGTGTGCATAATTTGCTGGCCTTTATGTTCAATGGCATCGCGTGTTTCTGTCATTTATGGGTCGAACAAGGGAGAGACAGGAATTCACCCCAGGAAGCCTCTGGGTGGAATTGTGAGGTATCCTTCCGTGATTTGAATTTCTTCCAAGATCATTCTAAACGATGAAAAGTGAATACATGATGAGTTGCTTGCAAAAGAGGTAAGCGCTCACTTTTTTTTAACTATATTCATTCCTCTGTGCAGGGTGCATGCTTTTTTTTGTTTTTGGTTTTTTTTTTGAGATGGTGCTCCTTCTATTGGTGGGGAGCATCACCAGCTGGAAACCGGGTCCAGCGTCCCATAAATACATCTTTTTGAAACCTTGAGCATAACTATGAGAACAGATGATGTTGTTGATCCTTGTGCCTCTTCACCCTAACCAGGGCGCCATAAATACATGACTTCCTAGCACTTGACCATACCCCATTGTATTATAAGCATATACAGAACATCGGAAACCAAAGGATACCAGGTCTAAATACTCGTTCATACCCATACCACGATCTGGGAACCAACGTTAATTTGATGGAGGAAAAGGATCAGGGAAGTGCAAGGTGCATGCTAATCTTCTCTGTCATTCAAAATTGAACGGATGCCCCGAAGGACTGCGCCGCATTTTATGACTATATACCTAGGCTAGCAAAGTGGCCCGGGACCACTTGCCCAGCCAGCCCAAAAAAATCAATATATATTTAATTTGACTTTCTATTAAGAAGATCATGAAGACTGGTACTTGAACCAGTTGGATCTCGCCGGTAATCGTAAATATGGGAATTATAGTTAAATATATTACCGACTCTGGTTCGGAACAGAAGAACTCAAAAAGTTTCTTCGAATTATCTTGCCATATATTCCTGTTCAAAGTATGCTAAGAAAAACGATGTTGCTTTACAAAGATGCTAAATTTCAACAACGCTGGATCTCTGAGATGAAATTATTGAATCCTAAATTTTCGGAACAGATTGACTTGATATTGCAATCAAAACAAAAACTCAGAGAATGATATAGTCCATTTTTTATTTAAATTCAAAATGACCCTGGTAGTCCTTCAATAGGCTCAGAAATCACACGTTTCTCTGAATCATCGTATCGTACTTCCACATATCAACTTAAAGGAAAGTCTTTTCGTAACGGATGACCCTCAAAACCATAATCTGTTAATATACGACGTAAATCAGGATGGTTGGAAAAATACACACAAAACATATCCCATACTTCTCGTTCCCACCAACCAGCTGCCGGAAATATTTTGACTACTGAACAGATGAGAGTTATTTCATCTACACGTGTATGTACACGAAGACGTGAGTTATACTGAATACTCAGTTTTCGAATCCAGAAACCAGTGCTACTAAAGTGGCTATACATACCAACTTTTTCACAGATCTCTATGCTTTGATAGGAACTGGAAGTTTTGAAACTGGTTGGTATACTACCATAATGAAGTTACCTTTCATTTTTTGTATTTGGATAGGTTTTGTTTTGGCTTCTTTTGGAGTGCTTCGAATTCTTCTAGGCAAGTCTTTGGGGTTACTATATAGAATTCCAACCTGGCGGTTGCCTGGGAGTGCCTTTTCCACTCACTGATTTTTCCCAATCTTCTACAGTTTGGTCAGTGATTCCAAGCGGAATTTTGTCTGGTTTCGCACTTAAACTATCGGTCACTGAGAAATACTTAGGCTTAGAGGGTGGTCCCCCACAGAATTCAAACACGGCGCGCGTTTTACTTACTTCTTGAAATGAAAACCATTGGACAAAATATACAGGGCTATCACCTTCTCTGGCAAGATATTGCCAACAGAATTGAGTACAACTGTATTTCAATATACTGTTTATGCTTTCAAAATACAAAGTTGGACGAATCTGGAAAGTCCGGTCGTAGGCTCCATCTTAAATTAAAAAAGATATATATATATATGGCTAAAACCAAACAAATAAAAAACTTGACTTTCAATTTCGGACCTCAACACCCAGCTGCTTCCAATTGGGTAAAAAACCTCCAATCCATTTATGATTTATATAACTTTGACATGTTTCTTTTGCCATTTTCTGAATTATTTGATTGTTTTGTGGATTAGTATTTACAAATAATATATGACCATTTGAACGAATTATATACTCAATGAAATTACAAGCTCTTCGTAAATAAAGAAGTGTTCTTTCTAAATCAATAATAGCGATTTCATTTCGTAATCCGTACAGATATGGCTGAAATTCTTTTCCCGAATCAGTGCTTAAAAAGGAAATTCGAAGAAAAGGATTGGAGGTTAAACATAAAAAAACAGAGAAAAATAAAGCAATCCATTTGTGAATCATAAGAGGGGCACCAGTCAAGGCAACTTCGTTGCGAGTTCGAAAACAAAAGACACCATAAGTTCCCAATTTTAAGAGAATTCCCGCTAAGATAACAGATCCAGCGGTGGGTGCTTCTACATGAGCTTCAGGTAACCAAATATGAACTGGTACCATAGGTACTTTCACTGCAAAAGATGCAAAAAAAGCAATCCATAGCAATATTTGACGACTCTGGCGAGCGGAGTGAGTGCCAGGATAGAATCAAGAAGTGAACCACGAATCTCAATTCTCTCGTCTAGACCCAAGCAAGTGCACACACAGCCCAAGGCCAAGGGCACAATTCTTCGACACAGTCGATCATGGTATTATGTATAGTATCATCCAGATAAAGCGACCATATGCTCGGCCGAACCAACCAACCGGATTGGAATCGAAAATCGAGGCAAGGCTAGTATGCCTCTCTCACTACTACCACCATGCCAAACCCCCGAAGTCTTCCTTCAAGCATATTCCCACTCGGGGCCTTCCCGGGCAGCTCCAACCAAGAAGATGAAGATGCAGACCACCATACCCAAGGTAAGCTTCCTTCTTCACTCATCTCCTTCTTCTTCTTCCTTCTTCCTTAGGCATCCGCCATAGCCAGGTCTTCTACCATCTCTACCTTGGTCACCTCCACCATATCCAAGGTGGGGACCAAACTCCATCTTCTTCCTCCACCCAGCGCTGCACTTCCTGGGTGAGCATTCCAGAAGCGTGTCCACAAGTGCACGTGAGCAAATGAGGTCGAGTCCAGTGCTGCGTCTCCTCATACTGGCCGCTGCACTCCCTCGTGTGACCCTCCAGCTACCCGGCCTCTCGGCCTACCAGCTCCCCTGCCCGTTTCAGTGGCAAACATCATTGCAGTCTGATATCCCCCTTCTGCAGGCTCTAGACCTAAGCCTACAAGACTGGTACCTTCCCCTAAGCCTACTGGACTCTAAAATGCTAGCTTGGCCTACCCAAAGGTACTACCTTTTTGCCCTGTTCTGCTACCCTACCCGCTACTTCTTTGCTTTTGGCCTCCGCAGGCCTCCTTTCCCGTATCCAACCCCCTGCAACCCGGAGAAACACATGGCCACATGTTAGTACCGGGCCCAAGGGCCATATCAGCACACAGCCCATCACGGACATGTCACATGCACATGCACACGGGTTCCCAGGCAGGGGGGAAGCACACGGGACACAGATATCAGCAATCACTTAGGTCACACATGCACACACTCAACAGAGCAGAAAATAGAAATGTCAGCAAATCAGTCCAGCAAGCAGCAAAACTCAGAAAACAGCAGATGCCTGAGTCTGCAGTTTTGCACATACTATTATTAGTATAAGTATACATAATACCTAGGCTACCAGAGTGGCCCGGGACCACTTGCCCAGCCAGGCCAAAAAAAAAAAAAAAAAAAAGAGAAATTTCAAATTAGTTTTCAATTTTATTTTTTGTTTTAAATTTGGTACAGAATTTGGATGTGGCCCTGAGACAAAACTTGTTCAGTTTGTGACGTCGATAGCGGCGGTGGCGGCGCCCAGTCGCGGTTGAGTAGGGCGCAGCATCTAACCATGGAAACCTATCCCTCAATGTGGCGCTCAACCCTGCCAGGCTCCATAGCTGTGGGAGAGCTATGGCAGAAAGTGCCCGGGTGTAAACCAGCTCTTGAGTGGGCTCGGGAACGCCTTTGTGCTCTTACGCCCGGGCATCCTGGTAGCCCCATATTTGACTACTCATACCATATGAACTAATTAGACTTCAACACTTGTCTACCTGTACTAGGCCATGCCTTGGGCTGAATACATCTCATAACGCAGTTGGACAAATTATCGAACCAAGCGTCTGGCCCTATTAGTGGTTCTAATACATTTCTCAAAGCAGGGAGGAGCGAGTGTGAACATGAGGCGGAGCTATGGACAGAGGTGCTGGTGTGAGCAGTGGGAGAGTCAACAGCATTGGTGGGAGCGCTTCGAGAGTTCGATGAGCAGGAGTGCCAGCTTCAGCTTGGGCATGACTTCTCTTCAGTCACGAGACATACTCTGTGCTCAAAGGATAAAGCCCTCCTCATGCTGTAACGAGGAATATTTGATTTTTCCTGCTCTGTACTTCTCCCTGTTCGTGAGATGGATTCATTGTTTGCTGGGTCGCTGAAAAGGTAGTGAACGACCTTTTTCTGGAGTATCGTATTTCTGAGACCTATCATGAGAATGCCTGCCGTTCCATAGATGTAGATCAAGCCCCTCTAGTCATAGCTCTAGGTCAGATTCATCAAGATAAGTTCGTGTTATAATCCTTGATGGGATGTACTTCTTGCATGAGAACCCCATGTAGTTCTATCCTTCCACTATGTCGGTTTTGTACTTCTTGCATGAGAACCCCATGTAGTTCTATCCTTCCACTATGTCGGTTTCTTCATGACACATGTCATCAAATTTTCCTTTGGAGTTAGGCCTGTGGTTTGTTGGCTACAAACACTGAAAAGCTCGCGCGTAACGGGGAATCACGTCCATGGTCCCTCTTGTTTCTTTATGCTTCTCCTACAAGTTGTAAAGAATTCTGTATTCAGGCCAACCCTAGAGGTAAATACATCGATACTGGCCTGTCAGAAAGATTAAGGAACAGAGAGTGTCACGCAGAGAGTATCGCGCAGACAGGGAATAGGGTAGGATGCATGTATGGTGTGGTTCATCCAAGTCCTTGCCTGCTTCTACAACTCCAAGGATTCGTGTGCACCGCAGGCCTGCCTCTCCTTGTATTTCTTTATGCTGCTCCACATTATGAAGAAATCGGTATTAGGCTGAGTGCGGGGCTAAGTTCATTGAGATTGGCCCATTGAAGAACACTGATTTACGAACAAACAGCGAACAGGGCACGACACATGTATGTATTTTGTCCACGCCCTTACCTTGTGTTACTGCTTGGATTTGGGTACCTGGCCATTGGTATATGCCAGATTCTGAAATTGACTAGCATGACGCATTCTACTTAGTCGTATTCTAGTGCCATTTCATTGCTTTTAGTACTCTGTATTCATAAGCACGTTGATTAACGTGGGCGTATCTGTTGTAGTTTTCACCTCTAAGTAAGTCAGTCAGTTGGTTATGCTTACCAAGGGTTACATCGTACAGTTTCTGTTTCGCTGGGTCAATAAAACCTTTTGGAAAATACAATCTCATCGGTAGCGGCACTCCGGAGGCAGTGTGAGTGCCACCGTCAGTGGTGGGAGCGCTAGTCCTTGTAGTTAGCATCATTAGGATAGGAAGCAAACTTGAACTGTATCCATGGTAATCTTGGTCCGATTGACGGTAGACCTTATCGAAGATCCAAGGGTGCGTGGTGAGAAACCCAACTAGGCGGTTCAGGCTTCCTTGGGATTGCAGATATGTTTATCAGATTTTCGTTTTCGACATTGATCATGGGTTGCTTCCCTCAGGGTAGTGTTCCCTGTAAGCGGGAAAAAAAAAAAAAAAAAAAAAAAAGAGAGAAGGAAAAGTTCTTCAGATTATTTTTTTGCATAACATTTCTTTTTTTCAGAATTTTTGGAATTTGTTTTTGGTTTTTGGAAAAAATTGTCTGGCACCCCTGTAATTTCCATTATTTTGCGTGGCGCCCCTCCGACGGCGCACTTACCCTGTCATGCCCTTGGGGCCTCTGAACTTTCCTGCATGCCCCTGTCAGCAAGGTGTGACTTTCCGCTGTGCCTTACTGGACGGCCAGCCTCGTTTCACCGGTCCCTGTGCGATATGCCCTCATGAGCGGAATACGTCTTTCCATCATGCCCTCGCGCCAGAAATTCAGATTTGAAGCACGTGGTTTTTGTGGCGCTGCCTGAAAAATGACCGTGTGTGTGTGTGTGTGTGTGTGTGTGTGTGTGTGTGTGTGTGTGTGTGTGTGTG
>BFEA01000117.1:1007542-1022125 GCA_003427395.1 Chara braunii
TTGTCCTCTTCTCTCTCTCTGCCTACGGTTTTACCGGGCAGTTCTGTTTGTGACGAACTGCCCGGTAAAACCGTAGGCAGAGAGAGAGAAGAGGACAACAAACGAGGGGCTGTGACAAACTGTTCCGTCGGAGTTTCACCGACTCATCAGGAGGCGGGTCAGCCGGTAGCATCAGGACTGAGCTTCTTCGATGGGCCAGTCGCTGTGCCTCCCCTCCGGTCCCCTCCCCCTACGAACATCAGCAGTCTCTGCGCAATGCCGCTTGGGGGCCCCAATGACCTATCTCTAGGTGGCGGGCACTATCGTTTCCACTTTCCATTATCTGTTATTCCATGCTTGCCAGGGATAAGCAACCAGGCTGGTGCCCTCCCAGAATATAAAGAGGGCGTTCCTTTTCGACCCTTTGTTAAAAAAAAAAAAAAATTGAGACCCTGGAAAGACAAGTGTATGACAGAGACAAAGGAGACAGTGAGAGGCAATGGAGACAAATAAAGGGATGCAGATGAAGAAACACCCCCAAACTCCTTTTTTATGTTGCTATGCATGAGCGATTATGAAACTTAGTTCAATCAGGAAACCATTCACACAGGGTTTGCTAGCGGTTTGTACAAACCGAATCAGACTGTCATATTCAGGATCCGTGGCTGTTCTATGCCAGAACGACGCTGGCCGGAGCCGGGGTGATGCCCTGTAACTTGCTGAAGGTGAGGACATGAGGCCTTGTAGAGAGCTGGGGATGCTATGCGGGGGCATCCTAAAGGACAGCTGGGGGTTACTGACACAGGATGCCACTGGCTGGAGCTGGTGCAAGTCATATTGCTCTGTAACCTAGCAGATAGGGGGTGTGAGGCCTGGGTGGCTTTGTCTGAGAATAAGTCAGTTCTGGTGAGCTTTGTTGCGATCAGTTGGAAAACCTTTAGATACTTGAGTGTTCAGAAAATTGTTGTGGATTTCAGGAGGTGTTTAGTGATCGTAAAAAAAGGATTTGTAGTTCTCCCATCGTCAGTCTCAAAGTTCAGTAGCATGCTCACGATCATGGAGGATACACTCAAGCCAAAGCCTGGTAATGGCCCCAGTATCTCTTTTTTTTTTCTTCTTTTTTTTTTTCTTCTTTTTTTAAGACAACACCCCCCGCAGTGCTAGTGCTGCTGGTAAAAGCAGGCAGCACTGGCGCCCTGGGAGAGACTCCATCTATTGGTGGGGAGCATCACCTGCTGGAAAACGGGTCCAGCATCCCTTATATACAGACCGAATCAGGAACATGTCAGGAAATACAACTGAGAAAGACACCTGCCAGAAGGAACCTCTTCACCCTATGTCAGGCGCCAGATATGCTGCAACTACACAATGGTTCCTTCCCCACCCTGCTATCTCAAACCCCTTGTCATTCTAATCACACTTTGCCCATTTCTACTCCTGACCAAACCATTGCACTTCTACTATTGCTGTGGCTGCCGGGGGAAACATATCTGGAAACTCCTCGGGTCTCTTCATCGGAATGTTGGGGTCGACCTGCCGCCAATCGTTGAACCTGAGTTTGTAGTCCTTGGTAAGGGCGCGACCTCCCCCCTCATCCCCCTTCTCCCCAGGCCATTCGACCTGTGTGGCATCATGCCGCCCGTGTTCCCCCCCAGCCAGTCTGCGCAGAATGTTTGTATTTCCTTTATAATATCTGCCTTCTCTGTGAGGTGTTCCATTTTGCCCTGAACCCTTTTCCATTGTACCCTTATTTCTGTTTCTATAAATTGCCTAACAATGTCAGCCGCTTCCCCTTCCCCCACCCTGACCCCTTCCTGGTCGAAAATACACCTTTTTTTCCATAGTGCCCACACCACCGCCTTTCCGGCAGTGGAAAAAAGGTTATTGGCATAGTGGGATGCTTGTGGTCTACGCCACTCACCTAACAGTATTGTCTCCCAACTCCACGGCCATTCTTCCTCAGTTCCTAGCTGTGACCAGATGCAGTCCCACCATCGCCACATTAGTACAACCCTTGGGCATTAGAGGAAGATGTGTTTTATTGTCTCACATATTCTACAGCTCGGGAAACCTGCATAGCAGGATTTGCACCATGGGAGGGCCTCCCCCCTTTGTTCCAGGTTCGTTCTGTCGATGATCCAGTTGTTTGTGGGGAGGCATCTATGGCTGGTTTGCCATTGTAGGGAGGTGAACGTCGCTGGTCTCTCTTTCACGCCCTTGAACCATTGTCGGTCTCGAATCTGATCGTCACCTAAGTTTAAGTGTCTCTTCCATTTGTCCCCTATCCCTGCCCGTACATCCACCCTGGGTCTAATCATCCTATAAGTGGTTCTTACTGATAGTTCAGCAAGTTGCACTGTTGCCCTTGCCGACCCCTCTCCCATTGCCATTCGAGTGGGTTCAAGGCTAAGCAGGACAGGGGGGTTTCCTGTCGGTCGACTTGCCATTGGGTCCTCCCCTCCTTGTGGCATTGCAAAACCCGGATTCGGTAAAGGTTGGTTTTGTCATGCCACTGAACCGAGTCTGGGCGGCATCTGACCAATGTGTCGTCCCCTCTTCTCTGAAATAGGTTGATCATCGCCCCTTTCGTTCTGACTTCCACTACGGAACCTATTTGTAGGGGGAGCTCCTCTACCCTGACCGCCACCCAATCCTGTTCCTGTAATGACTATCCTTTCCTCAGGATTACCACCCAAGCTAGGGCAATCGAGAATATCAATTATTCTAGAGTGTCCGCCAGCTTGCGAATGTGGGGAAGGCAGGGTCTTAGTTTTTGGGCCGATTTCTAGTCCTTGTTTCCTTCATCCCATATGTCCCCTACCCGAAGAGTCCCGTGTCTAACCCTGGAGGACCAACGGGGGTCTGAACTGCAAAAAATCCGACCTTGACTGTCCGTGATTGCTTTGTTTCCAAAACGAGGTTGGCGCAGGATTTCCTCCATGTGTTCGGGGGACGGTCTATTAGGGATCGGCAACATTCTCCTGTTTCGGATGAGGTTGACCCAAAATTTGTCCTTGATCAGGTCTTGTCTCGCTGCTCGTTTGTCCTCTTCTACTGCTGAGTGTGAGTTGGCTCGGGGGATAGACCAATACGGGTCCTCAAGCCATGTGAGTGGGTTCACTCTGTGATCGGTTCTTGGTGCAAGTCTACGTAACTTTTTTTCACATGTCTTCGTATGGGACGCCGGGCCTGATTCCCAGCACGTGCTGCTCCCCACAAATAGATTGGAGTGTTTTTTTTTTTTAAACGAACAAGAAAAAAAAAGGACACCGTTCACACAGACTCTGGATGGATAAATTATTGATATTCTCTGGGGTCTACCGCCGCTCATAATACATTTCCATAGAAGCATCCAAGTCTTCTAGTTTAGCAATCAGTCCGCCTCTTTTTGCCTTATCACCCCACAGGTCTTACAGTCTTCCTCCACTCCCCATGCAAAAGACACCACCCCCTCTTCTATGCTCAACAATGAACTGGCCCGTCTTACCTCATCACTGATGGGTCTTACAACCTCGCTTCGCCCACCATGCAAGGCAAGGGAAGTTTTTTTTGAAACATCCGAGGGAAACCTATTCGTGGAGGTGATAAGGGCAGCCTCCATGAATAGGGCTCCAAAGAAGATGACTCCAATCTATTGGTGGGGAGCATCACCAGCTGGAACCCGGGTCCAGCGTCCCTAATTAAAGCACAGGAGCCAATTGTAAGTCGTGCTTCAATCCAACACAGATAACAGATGTTCCCTGCAAATCCATTGATCCAATTTGATCGTCATGCACAGAGAGCACAATGATTTTTCTGGAAACCTTTGATGTAGTTCTTAACTTCTTTGATCTATTAGCACAAACAACAACATAACCCTGAGTAAAACAATAGCAGAAACTACAAATGAAACTCGCCTTCAACCACCTGTACACTCGGGCCTGGCGGCCTTCCACTGCGTGCCAAGGTTTTCCGAACTGTCAGTAGCGCTCTTCTTTTCTTTTTTGGCTGGCACCACCAGCCAATGTGGTCCGGTAGCCCCGAGCCTCCGAAATTTTCGTAGCTGATGAAAGATTTCTCCACAAGGATGGGACAAGAGAACGAAAGGAAAAAAACTCCCGTTGCTATTCCTTGACGAGAACAAAAAGGCAAGAGATAGACCTGTCTGATCTATAATTTCCTACTTCAACACGTAACAATAACCATACTTTTTGGTATTAGTAAAATCTTCTCAAATCAGTGGGCCAAAAGTCTAGCAGAGATAGCTGCAAGGGGTTCAACACCCAATTCTTCACATGGGGGATTTATGATGACAACTAGTGAAATGCAGCTTCAGTGGGACCTTACCACGTTCTGCTGGGACTTGGGGGGGTCCTTTCTCCTTATCACTGGGACAGCGAGGTCGGAAAAATATTTTTCTCCTCCTTATGTTTTCTTTCGTCTCAGATTTTTCTGATAGCCTTCAAATCAAGAGGTCAGGTAATGGCCATTGAAGTTGATTGAACTGATGGATGTCTCGCACTGTCACATTTGTGTGCAGGTGGGTTCTTCTGGAGAACTGCCACCTAGCAAGCAAGGAAATGCTGGAAGTTGAGCGCACCTTTACAAATCTGGTCAAGGAAGGACAACTGCATAACAACTTCAGGCTATGGCTGACGACAAAGCCCAGTGGCGCCATTCCCAGCTCATTTATCCAAATCAGGCAAGTGCTCCAAACTCTTTTCAAAAGTGAGGACTCTTTTCTCTTTCTTCACAAAACTGGGTGCATAAAATGCAAGCATTCTATTTTCGTTACAGCAATAATGAGCTGTCGAGGGATTTTTTAATGTGCGTCTACAATGACTCTACATATTGTTATGTGCTATTATACCACCAGTACTTGGCCCAGATATCGGCCGCGGCGTTTTCCCGTTAACGCGCTGCGCCTTTAGGGCTTCGGGGTACCGGACCACAATGGCCGGAAGCGCCAGCCAAAAACTTTTCAAAACGGTACCCCGGGGCTTCGGCGAAAAATGGCGCGCAGGGGCATTCCAGGCTCGGCATCAATAGCTGGGCCAAGTACCGGTGGTTTATGTGATGTTCTTCTATGGGACGCTGGGCCCAGTTCCCAGCACGTGCTGCTCCCCACAAATAGACCGGAGCTTAAAAAAAAAAAAAAAAAAAAGGGCTGTCAATCTTCCACACCGGTGCCATTAGGGCATCGCAAGTCAACCGTTCCCTACTTATTTCTCGCCAATTTTATTTCATCATCATCATCATCATCATCACGGTTTCTTTATTCACTTTTTCATCAATCAGTAGTTATCTCTTTGTTGGTGGCCATATTCTCTTCGCCCAGATAGGTTATGTTCTAGTTGGTAGGTAGGTCAGTCAGGAAGGGAGCGCTGCTCCGCAGGGGTAACACATGGTGGGAGGTGATTGCCCTCCAGGGAGTAGACGCAGATGATGGGAGCTGACCTCGGCTGGGACTGGGAGATATGTATAGGGGCACATTATCTCCTGGCGGAGGCAGACTAGGTCAGAGTGTTAGTTGTGAGGTACACCTTTTGGGGGAACTGGTTACCTCGAGGTAGAGAATGGGGAGGTTATCTCTCTCGTTGGGGCTGATAGGAACGTCATGCTGATAGCAGGGTTCGGCTCACCGGAGGCAGCGAGAGGAGAAGAGGAAACGAGGGGAGAGAAGGAGAGTACATGAAAGGGGAGGGGTGGAGAGGAATAATCATCAGCATCGCCATCATTATCTATCATTTTTGTGATCATCTCAGGGTACTCGTCAAGTTTCATCATCAGAAAGGTTTTTTTATCAGGATTCTGATATTATCAGATCCTAGATTTCTTGTTGGCATTCTTTTTCTTTTTTTTTTTCTTTTTTTTCTGTTTTAAAGTTTTCTTTTAATAAAAACAGGTCCTTATGGTCCTGGCTCCATATTCATTCTGGGCCGCATCAGTCCGGTTCCTGTCCACCAGCAAGTCGAGAATTGGAATACATGGTAAACACTCTCACGCTTCCTTCCGTCTGGCCGAAGGAACCCTGACCAGCATTGATTGCTCCTACCACTTTTCCTCTCAGAATCCATTTTGATTCTGAGAGTTGTCTGTATTGTTGAGACTATGGTCTCAGTTTGCCCATCGCTGGGTCGTCGTCCTTGCTGGAGTTTTCGCTGTGCCATTTTTTCCAGATCGATCTATTATCTGCCACTGTTGCGATCCTTCCCTGTAGAAGCCAGTCTCTCATGAAAGAACGTCTCTTGGTGGCTAGCCCTTCTGGTCTGACTTTCGTTTGTTGATGTAACCTCCCTCCATCTGCACCGAATCTCAGTTTCCGTCAGGCTCAACAGTAGGGCCCACATTTCTTCCCTTGCCACCTCAGCTCTCTCGATAGTCTTGGTACACCTCCTTTTCCAGATCATCCACAGAGCCAGCTTCCTGAGAAGGTGAAACCAGATTTCCTTGCCGCCTTTGAGATTGTTAGTACTGTTGGATAGAAGGAGGATGTTTTGAGGAGATGTGGGGGGAGGGGTTGATGAGAAGAGGAGGGACCATAGGTCGCGAGCTTTTGTTCCATATCCAGGCTGCTTCAGTGCAGTGCAAGAGGCACTGGGGTATGTCTTCTGGTTTGTTGTCTGTGCACATAACACATAATTCGGAGCTGCCAGGATCCGTATGTTTCCTCCTCTTGTGGAGTCATTGGTTGACTGGCAGGATGCGTGGGCTACGAGCCACTCCATGCTTCGGATCCTAACCGGTCTGACGGACAGGTACTTCGTCCAGGGGATGGAGACAGGGTCGGTAGTTTCTAGGTTCAGGATCCCCCTCCATTTTTCTTCGAGTCTGTGATCCGGGTCTGTCGTTTGTAATCTTAAGTCGTAACCGAATGTATATTGTATTTGAATATCGTTCTCGTTCTCCCGGATTTCCCCTGTTTCCAGATCCACTCTTTCGGGTCGAATTCGAGGTCTGAGATGCAAAGATCAGGTTAGAAGATCATCCAGGGTTTGGCTTTTGTGACCCTCACTTTCCTCAGTCCGAAGGATTCTAGCATGTCACACTGGGGTTCTTTGTTCATAACTTCCAGCTCTTGTAGGTTGTGATTAGTGATCAGGTAGGAGAAGAATTTGAAGAGGTAGCTGGGTGCATTGGTTCAAGAAACAAATCGGTAAGCTCTGCGAGGCTGGGTTTGGGAAATGAGTATGCTCAGTCCCCGGATTTCCACGACAAGTCCTCCCTTGAGAGGGAGAGTCATTGGAAATCATGGTCCAAAGAGAGTTTGACAAAGGAGGCATTCGGGCAGTTATCGATAAAAAAAATGCTCGATGATTTTCCCGATGTGGCATTTATGCGGGTGACACGCCTTGCTTTGCAATGTTCTCGTCCAAAACGTGTTGAGCGCCCTGACATGGTCTATGTACTCCAAGAGCTGGAACAGTGTCATGCCATTGCAATGAAGCATATCCCAAAGACTTCAATGAGGTCTCGCAGCCATGACATGGAATACCCGAAGCCAATTGGGAAAACCCCACCCAGGTTCTTCACGTCCACTACTGATGGCACTGACAGAGAGAGTAGTAGCTATTTGAAGGGGAATATGTATGTTCCCAGTTATGTGACTGATGCGACAACCGTCGACATGACCATGTCATCAATTGATAAGGCAGACTATGTGCAACCACGATAGGCAAGAGTTATGTCGAAAATGGGAAAATGGTATCAACTTACCACCAAACTTTCTCACACCCACACCCAGCCCTAGAATCAAGCTGTAAGGGGTCAGTAAGTATATTGTTGCAGACATTGGATGAATTCCCTCAGATGGAAACTAGACTTGGAACTTCCCCCTTAAATGGTGACCCAGAACTGGGACAAACAAACGGAAATGAAGAAGCAGAAGACTCTCTCTGCTCCTTCCTTTCCACCCTGCAGGGAGAGTCACTGTGTTGGGATGCTCTTATGAATCTGTGTTAGATTTTCTGTGAGGGCGTGGCAGCCTTTTAGTTCATTCTGGAGCTCATGTTCGGTTAACCATGGTCTTCAATCTTCTGCCCAAATGTGTTTCACCTGCCACACCCCCTTTTCCACCCAGGATAGCCAATCTCCTGTCTTTTGTGCATAGTGTCCAGGGTCAGCCACTCGGGTCTACGATCCAGGAATTGCAGAACAGAGGTTGTCTCAGGACCTCTTCTCTGTTTCCTGGTGCACCGTGTTTGCTTGGCATCATTCTTCGCCAGGCTTTGAGGGTTGGCTTCCAGTATGGATTTGTTGTTTGTTGTTGGAGTAGTTCTAATTGGCATTCTAGCTTAGCTAATTTCCTAATTGAGCCTTTTTGTGTAATGGACAAAAAAAAAAAAAAGGAGTTGGCGCCAGATCGACGCTGGCCGGCGCTGGTGCAGTGCCCTGTAAACCTGCTTGAGTAGGAGCTTGAGGCTTTGTATAGAGGTCTGAGATTGCCGAGGGAGGGAGGCAATCTGCACACTTGACTAATGGCTATGATCTCGCGGACGATGGTTGGAGCTGGGGTGGGTAGCGCTGCCCTGTGACCAAGAAAGATTGGGGTGTGATACCGGGAAGAGGCCTGATTGGTGCACAGCACAGGCTCAGTTGTGATTGGTTGGTTGGAATGGATACAGGAAATTACGGATAGGGTAGTATTTGAGTTCTGAGTAGACAATCATTCTGATTAGTCATCATCTAGTTCTATTTCATGACCTCAATCATCCGTTCTATCATCCTAAATCATCCTAAATAATCCTAAATCATCAATGTATTCCCCTTGTAAGGGACGCTGGGCCCGGTTCCGAGCACGTGCTGCTCCCCACAAATAGATTGGGGCAATTTCCCAAAAAAAAAAAAAAAGCTTTCAGGGTGAGCATCGTAGGGAAAGCTAATAAATGGCATGCCTTCTGTCCAAGACCCCAATGCACAAGCACGAGGTCCTATTTGATCCAGATGTGAAGCCAGGGAAAGGACACAAGAAATCGACCCCATACGCTGGGGGTCTCAGTGGCAAATCAACGTATAAGCAGCCGTTCAAGCAAAGAAATCTCTGTGGAGAAGTTGCTGACAGATGGAGAGCTCACCTGAGCGTAGATGCACAACTGCTGCAAGATGTACGGCCCAAGAGACTATAAAGACAAAACGTGCCAAGATTGCATCTTTACAATAGCACATTAACCACAGATGCCTTCCGAGTTCCAACTCAAAACTGGATCATAAGCCAATCTTTTTTCTTTTTTTTTTTCCTTTTTATCACAAAAAGCACAGGTTGTTGATCCGATCCTGAGTAAAAGGGCATGGCTCTCCCCTGGTGCAGTTTGTGCTTTTCAACAACCTCCAGGTGTAAATCCAGGGATTTTGGTTTGTCTACAGGCAGTCTCTCTCTGGAGATGATGGGATGCCTATGGGGGAGGAGTGGCCATGGGATGGAGAACTAAGCTCTCCAGCCGCTACTCGAGACAGGCTACAGTTCCCAGGCTAGCATGTACGACCTTGGCTATATGCAATCCGGTGTCTGAGATGCACTCTGGAAATACAAGGGGCTTCATTTCAGAGGCAGTGAAGAATGAACTGCATCAAAGACATAATACAGAACTATCCTATCCTGGTCGACTGAAAATGACAAAAGAAAAAGTAACGACCCCAAGGACTGGTGTGTCTTTTGACAGTCACCCACCAAAACTCATCTCATCGAGTCTCTCAGTAGTTGTATGTGAAAATGGGATAATAGGTACATGGGCCAGTCTAGTAAGATTGCGCTCTTGGGGCAAGCATGGTAGCTCAGTTGGTGAGAGCTCCAGCATTGTAACCAAGAAGTTGTAGGTTCGACTCCAGTGGATCTTTATCCTCTTGTAGCAAAATTCGGTTTGTGTTACACCATGGCTCCCCACATACATGCTCCCCAACGGCATGCCGGTTGGATAGCAATCGGGAATGGCACTGGAAAATGGACAGGAGCCAGGTTCATTGTGCTGAGGAGGTGAGTTACCCCAAGGGCCGGTGTGTCTTTTAACAGTCACCCACCAAAACTCAACTCATTGAGTCCCTCGTAGTACTACTTGAAAATGGATAATGGGTAGGTGGGCCAGTCTAATATTTGGGGCAAGCACTCATAGAGCTCCAGCGTTCTAACGAAGAGGTTGTAGGTTCGATTCCGGTGGGTCCTGATCCTCTTGTAGCAAAATTCGGTTTGTGCTACACCATGACTCCCCACATACCTTCCCCCCAACCTAGCGCAGCACATACGGCTTGGGGAGTACTGCCTGATGGGGCATCACCTAGCAGACAACTAGTAGATCTTAGGAGGGCAGGAGTAGATAAGGGGTTACGAAGGCAACTGCCGAAGGCTTTATTGAACTTTATTCTGGGAGGGTAGGATTAGATTTGGAGGGGAGTTGGTCCTACTTCGGGGTGAGCAGGGGTAGTGATCAGGGGTGTACTCCAGAGGTGACTGCTTGGGGAGCACTGTTCTACAGGGCATCATCACGGAGGGAGGTGAATGTTCCACGTGAGGAGAGGCAGAATAGGGAATATGTCCTACTCTGGGAGGCAGGTGGCAGGGTAGTGGCAATGGTCTATAGAGGGCTTGGTCCACCCTAGGTGATCACCTTTCTGTGAAGGCTTGATCATGGTGAGTGGTGGGAGTCCTTTTAGGGACAGGGTGCAGATTAGGGTGTCTCATACCCTGAGTCTTGGGTGGCAGGGCACTGTCACGGGGTTTAGAAGCGGTACAGCTCAGTAAGTAGGGAAGGATGGCTATCGAATGACAGATGAACAGTAGATGATCAAACAAGCTTATCTGGTTTCTCTTTATCCCAGCTGATATCTGATTTCTTCTTATATCAGCTACAGGATTCTAGAGATGGAAGAATCCTGGCTAACGCCTTGCAAGCTGTGGTGTTTTGTGCTCTTGGTTTGTCGATGCCAGAACGACGCTGGCCGGTGCTGGGGCGTTGCCCTGCGTTCTGTTTATAGCAGGAGTGTGAGGCCTGGTAGAGAGATCTAAGGAGTTGTTGAGGAGGATGGCAATCCAGTGGCAACTGGGGGGTGCCCGCCAAGACAACCTAAGGCGCCGGGTATAGTCTTGGTGGTGAGAACACGACAGCTATGACTGGTATTGGTTAGGATGATTTTCTCTGGAATGTTGTGTCTGGTATAAGGGAGGCTAGGAGTTGCTTATGGATTGTGTGGTCAGGTTTAGCTGATGTAGATTATCTTAGATTTTTTTATTTTATCTTTTAAGAAGCTCCTGTCTATTCGTGGGGAGAAGCACGTGGTGGGAACCGGGCCCAGCATCCCATAGAATAACAGCACATAATAGCACATGACAATATTTAGGCGCACGTTCGAAAATCCCTCAGAAATTCTTAGGAACAACTGAGACTCTCGGGACCCTGCCAGCATTAATTGCCCTAGATATCAGGGGATTGACTGTCCAAGGCCAGTCTTTCAAGTGGAAATATACAGCCGTTTGACCAGACCTTCAGGGCCGACTGGTCCCTGCCTGGGGGAAAGGTGGGGGCAAAAAAGAGTCGCCTTGGGCCCGGGGGGCACCGGGTTAATCTCCCCGCTTTAGGTCAGCCGTGGTTGTGAAAACGGTCCTAGGAAGATGCTCAGCTTCCTTGCAGATGAAACAGATGAAACAGATGGTACTTAGATGCTCAGATATCGTCCCGCAGGCTTTCCACCAGGGACAACGGGTGCGGGGGTTTCGATCAGCAAAATCCTGAGCTGGTCGTAGCGGTTCCATAAAATCCACTGCTATCCACTCATGAAATTGCAGCCGGTAATCCCTTTCTATTTCTGCCATTGCCCCCCTTGCGGCCCCATCTCCTCTTCCTGTTGATACTCCTGTTGATATTCCTGTCGTTGGTCCCGTCGTTGTTCGTGCCCGTCCCCGGCCCAGATCAGCTTTGCCACCCGGCCCTCCCTCTTCCCTCCCAGCCAGTCCTCACAGAACGGAGAGATGATTCTATACATATCCCCTCTGGTGTGTGCTTGGTTCAATTTCTCGTTGGAAGCCCGCCACTTGGCCGTAATCTCACACTGTACTAGTAGCCGTAGTTGCTCCGTGACTTCCCCATCCTCCACCCTGGGCCCCCTCCACCTCCAGAATGCATCTTCTCCTCCATATTGCCCACAAGATGGACCGCCTACCCAGACAGAACATGTTCTCCTCGAAGGTATTTTCTTGAATCTGGGGGCAGTGTCCCAGTAGAATGGCCCTCCAGTCCCATGGCCATAGTGAGCCCAGCACTATGTGCCGCCAAATCCTATCCCGCCACCGCGGCCAGCAAGCGGCCTGTGGCTCAGTGGTTAGGGCACCTGTTGTCAATGCGCATTGTGGTATGAGGCTGCGGGTTCAAAACTCCGCACCTCTGCACAGAGACACCAGAGGCGTTAACGTAACGCATGGTCACTTGCACACCCCATTGGGCTGACGCAAGTAAGTCATTACAGACACTGCCTGTGCACCACCCAAGGGTTAAGTCCACGGTTGTCGTATGTCAGGGCTTGATTATGCGGGAGGTTGCCTAAGGATGTTGGCCATCCACAGTTGTATGTCAGGGCTTGATTATGAGGGACGTTGCCTAAGGATGTTGGCCATAGATTATCCTCATGATCCCCCCAGTCTGGCGTATCGTACATTGGTACCATTTGAAACTGTAGTACATGTGGTTGAGGATGAATGTTATACAATGATGAACGTGGGTTCAAATACACAGAACATCATCATTTCTATACACAACATATACAGTCTACGAATACACACACGATGCTTACAACAGCTGATCACATACATAGCCTATGGGAGTACATGTAGCCTATGGGCACATACAGTTAACTACAGTGCCAGGGGCGCGTATCCAGCCCTTAGGGGTGTCATAGACTCACTCCGGGGCTTGGGGGGCTTTCAGATAGGGGTCAGTAACTAGGGTTGGGTAGGGGTTTAACACCCGCTCCGGGCTTGTCCGTGATCCGCCTAGTCCTGGGCAAGCTGGGCCAGTCAGGGCTCGTCCGTTGAGTCTGCCTAACTCCGGTGCCTCGGCAGAAATCTGGGTAGTAATTGTGGGGCTGATAGGAGACTGTTTGTGCCTGGCGTCCGAAGTTCCCGGGTGACAAGGCTTGCTCGACTGTGCTTCAACTACCGCTCAGGGCTTGTCCGTGATCCGCCTAACCCTTGGGTAAGCTGGTCCAGTCCGAGCTTGTCCCGTTAGAGCATGCCTAGCCCTGGTCCCTGTAACTGCTATTTGGTCCAAGTCATGCTCTGAGAAAATGAGGTGATAGTCCAAGGTGATTAACACTCAGGTAGGATAGTAGGAATAGGGGGTGCGCTGGGAGAATTGATGAGAGGATGGGTTGGGAGGCGGTCTCACAAATGGAACAATTGCCAGGACAACCAATGGCTGGCTGATGCAGCGACCACCGTGTGTCTGGAACCTGGCCTCTACAACAACCTGGGCTTTTTCATTGGAAAAAAAAAAAAAAAAAAAAACATCATCTCCATCATCATTTTTATTTTATTTTTTCTTAACACGAAAAGCCAGAGCAGCATCACTAGGGGAGGTGATACGAGCAGCCTCCCCTAGTGCCCAATCGGGTTGCTCCAATCTATTGGTGGGGAGCCACACCTGCTGGAAAGGGGGTCCAGCATCTCATTTAAACAGTTGATGCACAACAGATGTTAAGTAAGAAACTGACTGCCAGCATTGACTGCCCCAGTGAAGTCGGGAGGTTGACTGAGCATCTGCTAAGTGTGTGTAATGCTGTCACTCTATATTAGACTTATATGGATTTAGTCTGTTCATGTGTTATGTATGTTTGCACATTCTGAGTACTGTATTAAGGCATTTCAGCTTGCGACGTCCATCCGTGGAGCAGCCCCAGTGAGGCCGGGGGGTTGACTGAGCATCTGCTAAGTGTGTGTAATGCTGTCATTCTTGATAAGACATATATGGAGTTAGTCTGTTTGCGTGTTATGTATGTTTGCAAATGCTGAGTACTGTACTAAGGCATTTCAACTTGCGACGTCCATCCGTGGAGCAGCTCAGGATGCGGCCGTGGCCACCTCCCTGTGCCCACCCTCCCCAAAGCTCGTAGCTCGGTTTTGTGTGATCGTTTGCCCTTAAACCTTTAACCCTTGAGCCCTTTGACAGTCATCCATAGGCGAGGCGATCTGCTGTCTATAATGTGATTGCAGGAGGTGGTCTTGGTCGCCTCCCACCCTCCCAAAGCCCGAAGCCCTATTTCTTGTGATCGTTGTCACACTGTCCCACTTCTCTTATCCAGACTTTTCTGCAGTTCCAGTCTCCTGTGCAGTGCTGTCAGGGTTCTGTCGACTGTGCGGTGCTGTCAGGGATCTGTCGACGCCTTGTTGTGTCCCCCCTGTCTCTCCCACAGATCGTCATTCTGCTTCTTCCTCCCGTTTATCCCGTTGGTTCGGTTTATCTCTATTCCCTGAGTCTTGTCGTCTAATATCTACTGCAAATGCCCCGTCCGCTGCTCCTCCGAAGCCCCATGTAGTGTTGCAGTTCATTTCCAGGAGTGGGAGTCCTTGCTTGGCCGGCATGAGCAGGGGGCAATTCGGTATAGACAGGGGTAATAGACAAGGGGGGCCGGGGGGGGGGGGGGGGG
>BFEA01000117.1:1022328-1042682 GCA_003427395.1 Chara braunii
TATTATGGTGTCGATCGTACCCAATTCTAGTCGGTTGAAAAGGGATGACAAACTTATTGATCAGGAACCGACAACATTGCGTTTTTGTGGCCAGCCACGGTTTCCACCATGGTTGATTACACTGGTCCAGTTCGCATAGTTTTCGTGCTCCGTCCGACCACAGGGATCGAAAGTTCTCCGACAAGTGGTTCCGTTTGATTGCATCCGGTTCTGTTGTGAACATGTTTCTGAGCACTTTCCATGCTGCATGCGTGCTTACTGTGATGGTCTGTAAAATTGAGGCCTTGGCCTCCAGAAACCCGAATGTGTGTTGCTTATATTCGTGTGCGCATCTCATGCGCCATGCCGCCACAAGAATTGGCAGTCGTGTGATACTGAAAAGGTTGGTTGTGATGCCCAACCTCACGCCCAGCGCGACTTCCTGATCGGAGTAGGTAGTGGGTTTGGAAGTGCCGAAAAAAGGGGTGTGCCAAGGATTTTAGGAAAAGAATGGGTGGAGTCCCAGGTCGGAACTGGAATCTCCGGTGCCAAGGTTCCAAGGACAAGGATGCAAGCGGTCCAGGTGAGGAGTGGCGTCCCGAGTTTTTGGCATAAACGGCGGTTAGCCCCGGCACGACTTCTGTAGTTGGTTCGTGCGATCATGGTCGAGAAAGACGTTCCAATTCTAAGGTTACAGGCTCGTATTTGCAGCAGGCCCTCCTACTCATGCAGATCGGTAGTTGCGGATCCGTTGCGAAGGATTATGCGAGCGCGTATACGCTATGGGCCGTGTCGTCAGCAAGTCGAAGTGTATACATGAGTTTGTGTAAGTCCCCTTCATCGGACACTAAGTGAACACGGCTAGCATCCCTCCCTTTTTATGCCGACCAGCCGGCCTCATTCAAGCACCAATCATAGCCAAGACTTGAGCAATCAAAAATCATAAAATAAAGCAACCAAAACTACGATCACCGTGCGAGCGCGTGTATCTACTATGGGCCGCGTTGTTTGCGTCGCAGCACATGCACGAGTGGGCATGAGTTCCCCTTGTCATGCATCCAAAAAAACGTCCGACAACCCTTCGTCATTATTTCAGCAAGCTGATTCCAGAGACGCATTCATACCCTCAAATCGCACTCAAGAAGTGGGTGTGTAAAAATACAAGTGATCAAAGTTGCAAAAAGAGCAATCGAAACCACAATCACGATATCAAGCATTAATTCAATAAGGAGAGAAATGTAAGGGGTATTCCGAAGAAAGAACAGAATTTATACAGTCGGACGTCCATTTGTAATTACAAAACTGGGAACGACGAAACTCGCCGTTCTGAATGGAAAATTCCTGGGAGGGATAGGAGAAGAAGTATCATACACCCCAGCAACCCAGACTTTCTCTCTCTCTCTCTTTCGATCACGTGCAGGCAGTCCGTCACCTCACACCAACCAGCAACTCAAAGTTGTCACCCCGCTTAGCGCAAATGCGCACGCCTCATTCGCTCGTGTTCCACAGTCCATCGTGGCCACACTGCAATCCTGCACACTCACCGCCATCCCGTCAAATCGCCCAACTCTGGACTCACCTCCTCTTCAGTTCCTACCCGTTAGCAGATCCTCTCGCCCGCGCTAACCTTCCAAATATGATTAGAGAGAGATTTTGTCGTGCTTGCAACATTTATAGCAATTAGCATCAGTGCGAGATAGTCGGGATTATGCTGAGGCAGAGAAAAGAAGAGAGGAGGAAGTGCCTGCGGTAGGCATGCCTGAGCCGCGGCGTGGGGTCATAGCCACTCTCCAGGCATCGATCCAGTCATGCACCGATGTAGCCAATGAGATAGAAGGAGAGAGGGTTGCGAGTCTCGGTGCGATGAGAAACCCAGGGTGAGAAGATTACAATTACACCCGCTTTCAAGGAGAAGGAAGAAGAAGAGATTACAGTTGAGATTAGAATTAAGGCGCGGCGGGACTAGAGTGTGGGTCTGAGCGTGGCGGAACGCGCGCGAGTAAGGAGCACCGTGCAGTTACCAAACAGAAAATACGACGACCCATAAATCCTATTCTAATTAAAGTCCTAATTCCTATCACTCCCGAATTTTCCCAACATTTCGAAATTCGAAAAGACTTTTCCTGTGCGATGATTGCACCAAAGTTCCCTTTCCCATTCCCAACAGAAAAAGAAAAAGGTCGTGTCAATCCTTATTTCTGCCCTCGCTAAGGCGCTTCCTAACTACCCACCGCCATGGGACCAAGTTTTCACAAAACAAGCAAAAGAGGAAAAGATAAGGGTATTTGTGTAATTGGATCATGCCCCTCCCTCCAACCCCCAAAATGCAGTCGTGCAGAATGTCGCGCAGAACAGAATGTAGTTCTTCACATGGTCATAAAGGGGTACCGTTGATGAGTTTGTGGTGGGGTCTCCCCCAGCAAGATGGTCTTTACATCCCACGGCATGTGTGTGTCTGCTATACAGTGCCATGTGGAGTCCCACCATCTCCACAACAAGACCACCATCGGACAGTCGAGGAGACAATATTCCAATATGGCCCTTCGATTAGGGGAGGCATTTGCAGAGCGGGGACAGCTGGCCCCGGAGTTCCAAGTCTGCTCTAGATGTCAGCCAATCAGGCGTCGTTAAGCACCTATGTATGATCTGCCACTGCAGGGCTCTGAGGTTTGTGGGCTGTATGCGTGAATAGGCGGTCCAAAGGATATTATGAAGGTCTTCTTTTTTTAGGGGCGAGTCCCTAGCCCATCGGGCCTTAATAGGGTCCACGACTTGTACCCTTTTTCGCGCTTGTCTATAGCCCTCTTTAATTGTGTACTGCCAAGCTGAAAGTTTGCGGTTTCCCCCTATGAACCATTCCAATTCATGGGGGTCAAATGGCAGGTGGATGAGGGGGATGGTTGGCTCATACACGAAGGGCCCCTTGTCCCCTTCCTCAAGCACTCGGACTCTGATGAGGCCGTTTTAGGTCCTGTGGTGGTCTAGTTCGTCATGCCGGATTAATTTGCCCCGTTTTTCTCCAGGCAAGTGGGGCCTATATGCTTGCAGTGAAGTGTGTTGTGCTTGGACTAATCCCACCTTATGCACTGTCATGGGAAGTGGACAGTCCTCTTTTGGAATCACCCAGTCTCCATGTTTGATCGTCGGTTTTCATTTGAGCTCTGCAACCCATGCCAGTGGGATGGCTTCTTGAATCTCCCGAAATCCTTCCTCTAGATTCCTGACTTGGGGCAGTTGAGGTCGGAGGTTGGATGCGGTGTTCCAGTTTGCTGTTTGGCTATTCCATAGGTCACCTACCATATATACTCCTTTCTTTGCCCACGGGAGCCATCACGAGCCATTATGGAGGGAGAGGGGGTGGGCTGGAAGGGACCATGCCTTGTTGGTCAGCCACTGCAGCGGGTGTATCTGTTTTGCTACTACCGACTGCGGAGCTGGGGCGGAGATCTGAATCAGGGCATAAGGGGCTGGCGCTAGGGCGAAGATCTGAATCAGGGCATAAAGGGCCCCGGGGGTGTTGTTCCCTATCAACAATCTTATTAGGACTTTAAATATGAGAGCCTCTATTTCATTCTCCGGGTCCACTATGCCCAGTCCTTCCTTAGTCCGCAGTTGTGCAATCACCTCCCATGACTCTATATTGATACAGTCCGTTTTTTAATGATCGCCTCGCCACAAGTATGTTGTGGCTGCTCTCCGGAGATGTTTGAGTTGTCTCTTGCTCGGCTGCCAGACAGCTGCCTTATACCATATTGCTGCAAAGATTGCGTTGTTTATCGCCAATGCTTGTCCTATCAGCTGGTGGTAATATTTCATCGGCAAAGAGTGGAAAAATTATGGCTAATCATTTGATCTTGGATTCTTCAGTAGTGACACCGGACGGACAGTCCAACACTACGGTTTCAGTTGCGCATCAGATTCACTTTCGACACTCCTTCGGGTTACCCGATTTTCAAACACTAAATTTCTGCTACGGTAAGCGTTGTGAAAGTGACATTATTCATGAGTGCTTCCAATCCATGGGTTATGTACCTGCAATAATTTTTGGCAAGGAAGGGGCTACGAGGGTCATCGTCATAGTGAGGCCTCTAAACCTGTTTGACGATTGACTACCGTTGCGGTTTGGAATGCTGCGTTGTGCACTTCATGTTTATTCTATAGCAGGATATTGAGATTATTAATCTTAGGCTCAATAAAGCTAACACCAGGACCTGCAGGGTTTGTGAAAGAATGTGTGATTGTTGAGCTCGAGGCATGACGTGATCGAAGTGCGTGCTACACATAACCTCTGAGAGCAGGGAAATTTGTGCCTCCGTAGTAACCGTTGGTGTGAGCACCAGACCACTGTGCGTGCGAACTCTCTAAGACAACGTGGAAGGCAGCGAAAAGAGCTGAAGCGACGCTCGAGAAGGTGAACTTCAATAAAGGAGAGAGAACAAGAGTGCAGAGGGAGGATAGAGAGAGTGAGCGGAGTGGAGACAGAGAAGAAAGGTGACACTGAAAGCAGAGAGAAGAGACTGGATCGGTGAGAAAGAAAGGAAGGAAGAGTATGTGTAAGAGAGAGAGAGGGACCGAGTGAGGGTGAGAGGAGTAAGACGGCATTTGCACGAGCGAAAGGGAGAGTCAAGTGGTAGTGAGCATGTGGGTGAATAGGCGCACGAATGAGCTGGAGCCAGTGAAAGTGAGCGGGTGCGCAAGTCGGAGGGCATGAGAGATAGGTTGCGAGAGAGAGAGAGCGACAGAGATAGTGAGCGGGGACTCGCGCGAATTGGCGGTACCTTGCGTGACGAGATATCAATCTGATGATAGAGTCAAAGGACTGTGAGCTGGAATAATGAAAGTGGATTATCCTCATTTTCCTTGTATCGTAAAGGAATGTGGAGAGTGGACAGAGCGACGGATGAGCAAGAAACGGAGCATGTGAAAGAGGGCGAGGCAAGCTAAAATGCAATGAACCTGGCCTAAACTCTGTCTAAGTTCATGTAGGGTTGAACCTATATCATAGAGAGTTGGGGTGGGAAAACTTCTATAAGTCGTTGACAAAGGGGAGCCTCGCAAACACGGAGGCTACAGGAAGCCGGGTTTTTTACTAGCAAAAACCATTGGAAAAAGAGCGGTGAAGACCAGGGGTGCATCTCTGCAGAGATCATTGCATCTTAGTAGATCCATGCGTACACAGTAACTGCTTGACTGTTAAAAAATGATGGTAAAGTGCTCTTCTGTGAAGACCCACGCTAGGTAGTTCGACTCAAATTTGTCCTGCTTCGGCCAATAGTTATTCGTATCGTTCATAAAAACACTTATGGTGGGCCTTCATCTCAAAGTCACTCATCTTCAACATCAGCAATAGCTTGTGAAGGCGTAAAGAAAAATGGGGAATAGAAACCGAAGTGGAATGAGGGTTGATACTCACATTACCATGTACCTTGATGATATTCGGGTTACAATTGTACCTTAGACGATCATCTCAGATACCTCTAACATGCTCTACAACACTCAATAACAGTACTCATATATTAAGTTTCGTAAGTGTCGCTTTGCCCGGCGCAAGGTGGACTTGGTATAACACTATGGCTCTAAGTGGGGTCTCCACATAGACAATGTGAAGACCACTGTCATTACGATTAACTTAATCCCATACCTGTCATTTCTTAGGTCCAACTAGTTACTATAACCAGTTCACGAAAGGACTCAAATGTATTATGCATTTCAATGTCCTTACCTCCACTCTTCTTCAGAAGAATGCGAAATACATCCAGACACCCCCATGTGTTTCTTACCGCGCCTAACTCTTCTTGTCCTTACACCCCTTATTTTCCTTTCCCTTCTTTATTCGATATGCTGATACCCGCGCTGCTATCAAGCTCAACAAAAATTGGCGCGCAGGACATTTTTAGGCTCGACATCAATAGCTAAGAAACACATTGGTTGTTTAAGTCTGCATGAACCTATCGAGTTCCTCAGCATCTGCCTGATCACAAACCATACGTGTGGACAAGGTCGTGGATAACGTAGAAGTTTGAGACATCAAAGGGGAATCCATATGTTGAGAGGTGGATGTGGTGATAGGAGCCGCAAAGGTACAAGAAGGATCAAGTGGGTTGGGCTCCAAAAGTACGAGCTTACTGTGCTTGTAGAAAGTGTGATGTCATGTTTAAGCATGAAGTAGGCAAACTGGCACAGAAAGGTGATGGAGATGTTGAGGTGGCACCCTGACCGGTGATGGTCCCGGTGAGGTAAGCGAGGTGGGGTGTCAACCCTGTACCAAAAATAAAGAGAGATAATAGGTAAGACTACAGTCCGTTTTAATAATCAGTGTCTCACTCTTTCGATCGGTCTAACACCATGGGATGTCAAGGATAAAGTTGTACTTCGTTTCCATCACATTGAAATGTGCAAAGGAACGTAAGCATCGAGCTAAGTACGTACTCTCCGACACTCACGGGGAAAATGGAGGTCAAGGATCGAATGAGCTGAACGGCAAAAATAAACAAAAAGGAGTGATGCTAGGTGGTGCCATGAGGGGGGGCGGCCTGCTGCCGAGAGGATCACATGGGAGCATCTAACCACGCAGCCACTAAAACTAGCATGCTGCCTCGTATGCCCCCAAGCTGAGGCGAAAAATCACCTCCTAGTTCCAGACAGTAGTCGATGGGAATGTTAGCCATGAAGCGATCGATCAAGGCGACCTCAAGGAGGAACGCCGAGTCCCACATAAGGTACGCATCCTGGAAGACCCGAATACGGCACTCAAGGTCGCCCAACTCGGACCACCTACTATGAGTAATCCAGTCAAGGGCATTAGTGGCATCACGCTGAGCGGCGAAGCGACATTGGAGGAATGTCAAAAATGTGTCGTAGGTAGGGGTAATACCCTTGTGAGAGCAGTAGATATACTAATAATCCTTCTACGCATTGGAAGTGACGCTTTGCAACTTAGTTGCGAGCCCATTGCACCACTGACCGTGACACGTGATCGTCCACATCGACGTGTACTCGAAAGGGAGCAAGAGGCATCCGAACTTAGTCTACGATCAACGAAAAACCCTCAAAGTGTGACCGTACTTGGGGATATCCGAGATATGCACAAGAGGGGTCCACTGTGCTTATGGCGAGGGGAGATAGACTGGGGGGACTACACAGCAGTGGCAAAAGTGCTGGCCATAGCAGGAGGAGGGAAGAGTTCTGACTCATAGACGCTAGTGGAGGGTCCAATAGAGCTGGTGGTAATGGCCACCAGGAACAGCGGGGCAATGACGACATAGGGAGGGTAAGTTGGGGGAGCATTTCGAGGAAATCGACCCGACATAATAGGTACGGGAAGGAAGGGAGAAAAGAGGAAGAAAGGTGTGAAGCAGGTGGGGAGTGACCCTCTGGCAAGGTGAGGATCTCCGGCTCAGCTGAGCCTCCACAATGGTGGTTTGCAAGTCAGCCACGCATTAGGTGAAGGGGGTTGTAGGAGGAGGGGTAGGCGACTGTGCCCGAATGAGAGCGATGGGCATCCCAAACTGGTGGGCACGCGGGGGTGGGGAAAGCGGGATGAAATATCAAAGAAGAAATGAGGTTTGTAACTCCTGGAGAGGTATAGGAAGTTGGGCAAAACTTGCATGGGTAGATGAAACACAATGTCCAGATGCCGATATTTGAGCATCATCAATAGCAGCAATAACCACATGAGTGGTGGAGATCAACAATAGTACGGTACCAAACGGGATGGTCTGGGTGGCAGCAACAATCGCCATTGCACAGAAGGAGCCAAATGAGACTGTTGGGTCTTAGCGGCGTATGGGGAGCCACAACGTCAATAGACGTGCAGTCGGATGGAGTTGAATTGGGAGCCGGTGGAGGAGGGAGTATGCAAGTGTGAGGTGAAAATTAAAGGATGTTAACATCATTTCGAGACCATTTACTTGAGTAGCACGAATGGCGAGAAGAGAAGCGAATGTCGTATGGAGATCATGGAAAACGGTAGGGGCGTGTATCACGGACACAGTTTGACCAGCCATCGAAGAAACGGTCGCCCCTACGAGGACCTTAGAGGAGGTGGCCACACTTGTGGATCGGCAGAAAGAACATACACATGATGGGAGGTGGGGTGGAAGGTGGTGTGCGACATGGGGGAGTGGATAACGCCAACAAGAGGGAGGAAACTAAAGGAACAACGGTTGTAGGTGGGGTTTGTAAACCTTGAAAACAGCAAGTCACATGTGTGATGCTGATGCAGAGCCTTTCAAGGGGGGCGAATGTGTCCGGATCTAAGGTGACAAAGGGGGAAGGGCGATACGAAAGAGAGGGTTGAGGACCCGAGAACCTGAAACCCTAACAATACCATAAGTGGAAAAAGTCAAAAGTTACTAGGGGCAAGCAACAACCTTACAAAGAGAAAGAAAAATAACAACTACAGAGGGAAGGGGCAAAAAAATCATTAAATAACCAAAACAAAAAATCGAACAAAATAATATATAAAATTAAATATCATAATCATGAATAAATTGAAAAATAAAAGAATAATAAGATATTCATTTTTTTAACCACTAGTACCTGTGCCGCCTCATAAATGAGGGAAATCATCAGTTCGCGAAGAATTCGGAGGCCGGGCCCGAAGACGGCTGCCATTGATAAATCTAATCGGCGGCCGTCGTTTCATTTCGTCCTCCTGAAAGGTCAGAGGCCCGCTATTTTCCGAAACAACAAAGGTACTAGTGGTTTAAAAGAAAAAAGAAGAAATAGATGGGCCAAGGAGCGAACAGATGATAAGAAACAATAAAAAAAACCTGGAGGTTGGGGGAATGAGGGAGGGCTGATTAGGGGGAGGAGAGAGAGGAGAGAAAGGTGGCAGGAGGTGAGATAAAGAGTGAGAAAGATGAACGATTAGTGCAAGGACGAGAGAGAAAGGTGGAGGAGGAGAGCTTTGTGAGGAAAAACATCAACCACTAATATGATAGAGATGATTAGGGGGACAATTGGGGCGTGCGTCCAGAGTGTGCGCACTACTCTCCAATAGTGGCGCAACCCTTTAAACCACCAGTACTCGGCCCAGCTATCGGCCGCGGGCGATTCCCGTTAACGCGCCTGTAGTTGCGGACTTTGGGGCACCAAACCACAATGGCTGGAAGCACCAGCCAAAATGAAAACGAAATGGTGCCCCGGCGACTAGCAAAACTTGGCGCGGAGGGGGTATCCCGGCTCGGCATCGATAGCTGGGCCAAGTACTGGTGGTTTAATAAGTAGTCTAAAGTTGAACACCAATGATCCTGCCAAACCACCATGCGGGCGGTCAAATTTGACCAAACTTGATTAAATCTGCAGAATATTGCAGATAGGTGGCTGAAATCTTTGACTAGTCATCTCTAATATTGCTGTACATAGCCCCCTAATCAGGCGGCGGGTTAAAAAGTCCAAACAACCGCTGCTACAGCAGTTAGATTTGATAATAATTAATAAGATTTATAGACAGTTGATCTTAAATGACCGACATCGGTATCAGCCACCACCTTTTCTGCTGCAGCACCACACCCTGAGCAGGGTCCTTCAATTATTTCCATAAGCTACCATGTGGCCCTCATAATTGCCATGTGAGCTGCCAGCACCACTGTTGCGCACCCCCACCGCTTCCCCGTTCCAATCTATTCGCCTCCTTGCTCGAGAACAACCGGATGGGTGGATTGACAATCGAATGAGATTCAAGACGAGTGTATCTGGACAAGCTATAGCTATTCTTAGCAAGGGCATGTTCGTAGCACAAGACCGTATCCCTCATGTCAGTGACAACACGACTTAGAGTGAGGCGTCCGATTTTGTTGCCTTCACCTGACCCTGTGTAAAGGCCAGACTCAAGGTCTGCAAAGAGAAATCAAAGTTGTTATTTCCTTTCCTTGAATCCAACCAGAACCGTAAGCAAATGTAGAACGAGAAGACAAGAGGCCAGAGTGTGTAGGACTGAAACCAAGGAAACGAGACCAATAAACAGTGCAACAAGAATGTAGGATTGACCACTGGAGGGCTGCAGTCATTGAGGAGTCATAGTCGTGAAGTCAATAAAGCACATCTCACGGCCCAAGTGTTAACCCTAGTAAATAATAACGAGGTGGATCACCTCGTAAGTCAGCCCATCGGTGGGGGCTCTTATCTCTTGCTTCGTGTTGGTGACATCCGATACTATGATGGTGGCCACCGGCCCAGCAACAATGAGGCTGATATTGATGGATGCCTCTGGATCAACATGCAACTAGAGTCATACACCATACTATCTCCTCGTCAACTGTAATCCTCATATATCGCCCTCCGCTGAGGTGATCTGACAAGATGCTCCGACGAGTACTTAGATACGTCCATGACCTGGAGATGGTCCTCAGAGAAATCGAAAAAGTATCTACGACCTCGAAGATAGTCGCGAGACAAATCAAGAAAGTGCACATTGTGAAGGTTCCACTTATATGCCTGAACGATGAGCTTGACCCCAACCAGGTAACTACAGTCGTCGACCAAATCGAAGACTAAACCACGAGGGACATTCCTCATCTCAATGCTTCTTCATGATCAATCGCCATAAAAAATGTACCAGGGCCCCTCGTGCTATAGTCTCAATCCATGTGGATCTCCCAGTCGAAATGGTCTCCAAAGTTGGGGCCATTGATCCCACAGGTCTCCATGTTGGACTAGTCCCTCCCTCGACGGCTCATATAAGATGTCACCTGCTAGTCCGCCTGAACAACTTGTGCCGGATATGTACCCGCCGACCAACTAGCTTTTGCAGCTTTTCCGGCACGTCTTCGCCTAGTTTGGTTTTTGGCAGCTAGCACCATTCTCGAAGTCATACAACATCCGAGGGTATAAGGGACAACAAGGATGAGCCCTTCAGTAGCTTTCCGTGCGGAAGACATCATTCACTATTCAGTTCAATGTTGCCCCCTTAGTGCCTAACTTGGCTCTCTTCACCCAGTAAGATATGATGAGAGTGTATCTGGAATCTGAATGACCCATATCACAGCAGTCTGATGTTTGGGGTGATCATATACAAACCTCTCGTCTCTACAGCAGTGGTTGTTCCCCATCTCGACTCTGATCTCATCTCAGATAATTCAGGGGCAGTTCCACATCTCGTCTCTGCAGCAGAGGCTAGCCTGCAGTTGCCCGAGAACCCCAGGACTACTCTGCAACTGTTCCACTGTTGGAGAAGAAACCCTTACAACAGTATCTGCCGAGCACTTTTAAATGTCAGGCGTTGTCAGACTTCTCGCTTACACATCAACCTGAGTAGTGCCGATGTATGGGCCAAGTACTGGTGGTTTGAGCTGGATGAAGAATTAAATACTGATAATTTATGTCCGGGTGAAGACGCAAATACCGATAATCCCTGTAAGGGATGCTAGGCCTGATTCCGAGCACGTAATTGTCAGCCAAGAATAGACTGGAGCAGTTGTACCTCAAAAGAAGGATGAGGCGTTAAAGCACCAATACATGGGCACCTGGGCCGCGGGCCTGACACCTCAAATTCTGGAGGCACGAAACTAAATAGACGACCGATTGAATTTATCAACGGCGGGCCCAGCGTTTGACTTTTCAGCCTCGTTTTCTTGTGCCAACAAGTTGCGGGCTGCAAGGCTTGTAATGGCAATCTATCAGGCCACCCATATGAAGATGATGCATGCCATTTTCACATTTCGTGAATAGTACAGTGAGGCCCAGAGGGGACGGGAGAATAGACTACTGCGCTCACAAAGGGCCTATAGAGAACATGGAAGGGCCTTGCCACACTATTTGGGGAGCGTGGACCCTGAACACTGGCTCCTCCAGGTTCACATGGAAGCTAGCAAGATACAAAGCAAGGGGTAGCCCTCAACGTTATTGCATCCATCTGATTCCATCAGGATTAGAACTTGTGAGGTGAGCCGCATGGTGTGAAGTTCGGTCCCACACTTTTACAAGTGATTGTACTGATGCCGTCAAACCTGCATTCCTACGCTGCTGTTTTGTTTCAGATAAGTCAAACCACCAGTACTTCCTAAAGGTGCGGTGGTTAACAAGCCACGACAATGGTGCATGAGCGGGCCCATACATTGGCGCATCAGTTCATCCAAGTAGAACTGCTTCAACTGCAACAATGATGAACAAGGCCCATACGATGGCGCATCAATTCATTCGAGTAAAAGCGCTTATTGGCCATTTTTAAACCACAAGTACACGGCCCCAGCCTTGCAGTGCAAAACTTGTCGCCATAGGAAAAACAAGTCCGAAACGTCGAACTTAGGGACCACCGTTGATAAATTCAATCGGCGGTTGCGTCTTAGTTTCGCGCCTCCAAAATTTTAGGTGTCACCAAAATTTTAGGTGCCAGGCCCGCGGCCCAGGTGCCCATGTACTGGTGCTTTACCTCTTCATCCTTCTTTTTTAAGTACAACTGCTCCAGTCTATTCTTGGCTGAGAATTACGTGCTCGGAATTAGCCATGGCATCCCTTACAGGGATTATCGGTATTTGCTTCTTCATCCAGACAGAAATTGTCAGTATTTAATTCTTCATCCAGCTCAAACCACCAGTACTTGGCCGATACATCAGCAGCAGAAAAAAATAGAGTTGAAGCGCTTCTACTCGAATGAATTGATGCGCCAATGTATGAGACTGTTCGTTCATCGTTGTCGCAGTTGAAGCGCTTCTACTAGGATGAATTGACGCCCCAATGCATGGGCCCGTTCGTTCATCATAGCAAGTACTGGTGGTTTTACTTACCTGAAACAAAACATCAGCGTAGGAAGTGTAGGTTTGACGGCAGCAGTACAGTCACTTGTAACAGTGTGGGACCGAACTTCACACCATTCGGCTCACCTTGCCACACACACTCCGATGCAAGAGCACCCACTGGCACCATCTTTCAGGGCTGTGGAAAGGCCCTGTCTGCGTTGAGGATTCCCTAAAAGCACAACTCCACACAATGTGTTGGCTGTGACACAGGCTCATCAGAGTGTGTGTGTGCGTGTGTGTGAGGAGAGAGAGATACATGATGTTCATCCTTCAAGTTGTGTCATCACAACCAAAAGTCCGTTCCCTATTGCTGGACCGGATGTCAACCTTCCCTCCAACAAGACACCAGGCCTTCTCCACCTAAGGGCATACCCACACCCAGACTTTTCTGCAAAGCTTTGGACGTGATTGCGGCCCGATTCGTCCAGATCTGGCCATAATTGCGGTATGCCCTAAACAAATGGTGAAAATGCTTCTAATGGTCCTTCGGAACATCCATCAAAATTGGAACGATACAGATAAGACTAGCATGGCCCCTGGGCAAGGCTGACTCGCATATCGACTACGCCTGCAATCAAAGCGAACAGGGCTATTGGATTAATAATGGTCTCCCCAAGCGAACAGGGCTATTGGATATCATATCCTGACAAGCTTACTTTTAGACACATCAGCAACTGCACGAGCCACGCTTGCCCAAGCACAAGCAAATATACGTTGTATATATACATACATAAATATATAGAGAGAGAGAGAGAGCAAAGACATACAGAGAGATATGAAGTAGACACCGTTCATGGCACCTTTGCTATCACACACCTTACTCGACGAAAAACCCAAGAACTAGGTGCACGAACTGTCGCCTACAGTTCCTCTATCAATCCATGTATCTGAACACCCCCACACCTACCATAAGCTTATATCACAGCCTAAATCTGACCCAGATGAAACTAACCCCTACCTGGTAGGAAAGGTCAAACGAGCCAACGCTCATGGAGGACCACCTCCCTTTTGCCTACACCTCTGTCTACGACGTCGACAAGACACATTTGTCTTCCACTCCCCGCTCTGCCCACGTACACTCCAATTGGCACACATGAAAACCATAGGCTGTCTGCTGAAAGAACCTCCTCCTACACGCATATCCCTGAAGCGCTCCTCCTTTTTTCCTCGTACTCCTCTTTTCTTCTCGCACTCCTCTTTCTCCTCTTCCTCCTCGTCTATCCACTCGGCACACTCCACTCTCCCCACTCAAGCGACCTCCCACCTCCTCCTCCTCCATCTTCTCTTTCGGCAACTCTTCCGCCGGAGCGACCTCCCTCCTCCTCCTCCTCCTCCTTCCTTTATCCTCTCTCCACACAATGCGAACCTCGTTCCAGACCTGAATTCTCTACACCGACCATGGGATTCCAGGTTGCACAGCGCCCACACCCTCCTGCATTCTTTCCTTGCACTTCTCACCCATCATCACCATCATTATCATCATCAACACGTGGACCAACCTCCAAACTCTGTATTCCCCGCCTTTTCCCTTCAACTCTTTCCAAAAAGTAGTCCCTAACAGTATATTGCAATTCACCTGAGTCCCTTCCTCGAACTGGTGAACTGTTTTACTAACAGTTACTCCGGAGTGGGCCACCGTGTGTCCCACTCCACTTCAATTCCTCTCTTCTCAAGGAACATGAAGATCCCCAGAATGCAAGAAAGCCACATCAGTAAAGAGCCCCGTCAGCAGACCAGTCGCTCTTTCACCGAAAGTTCGCTGAGAGGACTACTCTCTGTAGGCATACCGCCAATCCTCAGACTTGCTCCTTACATCTCTCCCCTTCAATCAAACGTTCTTTTTCATATCGTCTCCATACGATTCGAGAGACCTGCTTTCCACGGACACCTGTTTTCCACTTCCCTTTTGTCCTGTTTGTTTTCTAAACACAACACACTGCTTTCCCCGTGCGCAACACACACACCTTCAGCTTTCCGTCTGTAATAGCACATAAGTGGGACCTATACTATACATGCGGGACTCATACCGTATATATACTACTATACAATCCATAGGACTTACTCCTTTTGACCAGTTAAGTTATATACTATACATGCGGGACTCATACTATATGTACTGTTTAATCCATAGGACCTACTTCTTCGACCAGTTAAGCTATACTATACATGCAGGACTCATACTGTATATACTATATAATCCATAGGACTTAACTCCTTTGACCAGTTAAGTTAGATGCGTACTGCCGGTATTTGGACATCTGGTGAACGGAAATGGGCAGGCCCTACCGGGTTCTCCCCCAAAACAACACCGAATTGGTTTCTTTTTTTTATCATTTAGGTGCGCTCGCCTACCGCGCCTAGGTTAGAGACACCGCGGGCGCTCGCCTACCGCGCCTAGGTTAGAGACACCGCGAACCGATTTAGAATTTCGTAGAAGCTTCTTGGATGGACCGGTAGATTGGAATCAGGCGTGTAGTCGTCCAAAACGTTTTAGATTTTTGTGGAAATTTTAGATTTTTGTGGAAATTTTAGATTTTTGTGGAAGCTTCTCGAAACCGTAGATTAGAATCGGACACCTTGTGAATCGATATGGACAGGAGGTATTCTAGAAAACTTGGACGGACCCACTATGCCCTGCGTCAAAGGACACAACGATTTAGACTGACGAGCGCATAAATTGGGTGGGCCCTACAGAAAATCGTGCGTCACTCGCGTGTGTGCTGCGCACATCCACCTAACATCCACCTCGATCGACAGTTTACAGGAGCAGCAGGGCCGTGATTCAGCCGCATATGAGACGAACATGCAAAACCGATCGACAGTTTACAGGAGCAGCAGGGCCGTGATTCAGCCGCATATGAGACGAACATGCAAAACCGCTTCTCACTAATTTGATATGTTTGTCGGTCCTGATGGTCTGTGCAGAATATCAAATCGGTTGATTTGATTGTTGGACTAAATGTGGTTTGGCCAAAACTAATTTTTGTTGAATCAATCTGCCTAGTAACTCTATCAACCGTCCAAACTGTTAAATCATTCTGTCCAAAATGCCCATCCTTTCTCCCAACCTATATCTATATGTCCAAAATGCTCATCATTTCTCCCAAGCTAAATCTGGTCCGTCCAAAACATGCTCATCACTTCTCCCAACCTATATCGGCTGTCCAAATCGGTTCTGATAATGTACTAAATAGGAAAATCGAACTGACCAATTCGGTTTGATGGCTGTCCAATTGCATTTTCGTTTGTCCAAATCGCTTCACCTTGATTCTAAGTTACCTGGTCAAAGGCGTAATAGTGTATATGTGGGACTTAGTCTATACATGTGGGACTCGTACTATATTGTCACTCTATACATGTGGGACTCGTACTATATTGTCTCTATACATGTGGGACTCATACTATATGTACTATATGTACTATATGTACTACATGTGTGTGGTTGCGTGCTTTCCACTTTTACTGTGAGCACTTTTGGGAGGCATTGTGTTTCAGAATCGTTTTGGTTCGTTCGATAACAACTGCACACAAGCTCTCGCCGAGCAATCAACGAAATCGCAATTAGCATTTTGGCACACAGGAGAATCCAAAAGGCGTACGGAATCAGCACCAGACGCGCTGCGCCCCGCCCCGCCGCACCTTCTTATCAGTGCGAGCCGGCCGGCTAAAACGCGCACGTCTGTTCCCTGCCTTTCCCCCCCAATCTCCCCCCCCTGCCCCTCAGATATATAGAGAGAGGGCACGTCCACGTGTCCACCGAAGGGACCGCTCTCGAGGTACCTCATTTAGCAATCTCATCTCCTCGCTCCCCTATTTCCCGCCCTCGTCCACCTTTATTTCATAATCCCCCGTCGTCTGACTGCCCCCTGTAATCCTTCCTGTCTACCTACCCTGCCATATTTCCCGCCATATCCCTTTCCTGGTTTCCCCCCCATATCCCTTTTCTGGTTTTCCCGCCATATCCCTTTGCTGGTTTTCCCGCCATATCCCTTCGCTGGTTTTCCCGCCATTTTCCACGACGGCCACTCAGACACGCAGCGTCGCGTATCCCCCAACGCGTATCTCCCCAACGCGCACACATATAGAAAAAGAAAGCGCGTCCACGTGTCCACCGAAGGGACCGTTCTCGAGGTAGCCCGTCTGGCAACCTCACCTCCTCGGTCCCCTATTTCCTGCCCTCGTTCACCTTTGTTTCATAAGATCCCCCCTCGCCTGACTGCCCTGTCATCCTTCCTCTCTGCCTACCCTGCCGTATTTCCCGCCATACCCCTTTGCTAGATTTCCCGCCATTTTCCACCACGGCCTCATCATACTCGCAGCGTCGCGCATCTCCGTCCTTCCAGATTTCCACAACATCACCACCACTCCTATGTACCTGTCTCCGTACTCTTTTGCTGCTATCCTTTCTTCGTCCAGACCTGCACCTCCTACAATCGTGATAATCCGCCTAATTCATTTTGTCCATGACTTCACCATATCCCGCTGCACGCCCGACTGCCTGCCTTCCTGTCTGCCTCCGTGCTCCTTTTCCGTTTTTCACCTTCACGCCCTCATAAAACCCTTCCCTGCCCACAATTCCGCACATCGCTACATTCTTTTTTCCCTATTTCCCTCCACGTTTCCACACCCCCACTACCTGCCTAACTGCCAGGCTCGCCCCCCTCACTCACAGACTTCTCTCTCGCCGCTTCCCTTCGTCTCCCATAAGGGCCATTCCGTGTTTCCTGCTGACCTCTCTCTCTCTCTCTCTCTCTCGCACGCCTCCCCACTCGTCACTCCATGTTTCCTGCTGACCTCTCTCTCTCTCTCTCTCTCTCTCAAGCCTCCCCACTCGTCACTCCGTGTTTCCTGCTAACCTGTACGTTTCCAAAGCTGCCCTTCACACATACTGACACATTAAGACCAGCCCGCGAGCTTTGCTGAGGGATACGGGGCACCGGGACTGCAGTCGGTGGAAAACGATAAGCCATGTCTGATTACTCAGAGCACTATACTTATTGCGACCTGAACGAGGACTCGGCAGAGCTGCAGCGTAACAACAGCTAGCGAAGCTTCAATCCGAGGCTTCCCAATTCTCTCAGGTAGCACCATGAGAGGAATTTGAATTTTCGGAAACGACGCGCCACGTCCAGTTCCACACGGGATCGGGACCTGGAAGACAACTCAGCAGAGTGGCGCAACAGGACCACAGGCAAAGAATCTGAAGCCCGAGACTTTTTTTTTTTTTTCCCGAGACTTCATACTAATTATACAGTAAATTCCCCAAAAGGGCACCCGTGAGACGAATGGACTGACAAGCGCCTTGGATGTCATGACCGACCGCTTTTTTCTCCTGGTCGTCCGCAACTTCGCATGACTTCGCGAACGCAAAGACAGGTCGCCCAAACCATGAAGTGTGCCATGCCTGGCTTTCAGGGGGGGAAAAAAACACGGGGGGGTAATACGCATTGACTGACAAGCGCCTTGGATGTCATGACCGACCGCTTTTTTCTCCTGGTCGTCCACAACTTCGCATAACTTCGCAAACGCAAAGACCGGTCGCCCAAAACATAAAGTGTGTCATGCCTGGCTTTCAAGAGAGGGGGGGGGGGAGGAACACAAAAAAAAAACACGGGGGGGTAATACGCATTGACTGACAAGCGCCTTGGATGTGTCATGACCGACCGCTTTTTTCTCCTGGTCGTTCGCATAACTGTGCGAGGCAAAGACTGGTCGGCCAAAAAATAAAGTGTTATGCTTGGCTTTCAGACAAAACACTGTGGGTGATACGCACATATTCCTGATGATTCCTTCAGCAAACCAAAACTAAAAATAATAAAAACAACATAGAACATCTATAGCCAAACAACATAGAACCCAAAAAAAAAAAAAAAAAAAAAAGAAACATAGAACATAGAACATCTATAGCCACCACGCCAACTTCTTCTAGCAATTCAGTAGCAATCGGCTTTAGGCATTCCTAATTTAAAAAAAAAAAAATCTCTCACCTAAATATATATACAGCTAATCATGGCCAAGTCGTTCGACCGGGTCCTCTAAGACAAGCGAGACGAGAGCACAGGCACAGAAAGCAACTGCCGATTCACCCAGCCATTCAGATACGAGTGAGTAATTGTGCATCCAGCAGCCTGCCTGCCTTCCGGTATAAGGATAAGAAGAGTTGATGACTCTTCCCCTGATCATGGATAGAGATGGTCTGATGGTTCTCTCACAGATATGAGCAAATCAGGCAGACGCCACAGAAACAATCATACAGATATTACTTGCATTCAGGCGGCATCGTAATCCTATGAACGACATCACAAATACTAATTCAGCTCTCCATCAGAACGATTATGGAGAAAACCTCTCGCCATCAGAACGCCAACAGGCGGCATCGTAATCGTCTGAGGAGAAAGCCTCTCGCCAACAATTTCCTTTACAAGTAATTAAAAGGAGAGCCCGCGGGGGGTGGGGGGAGAGGAAGGGATAGAGAGGGGATGGGAGGGGCGCGGATGGGGGGGAGATGGACGAGGGAGGAAGGGAGGAAGGGGGGGTTGAAAGGGAGGGGAGTTGGGAACGTGAGTAAGCATCATAAGAAGGAAGGGAGTCGGAGCACTCCATCTACGAACGAGGTGAATAGGGCAAAGGGGAGAAAAGAAGAACGGAGAGGAAGCGGCAGACGAGGGGCAGGAAGGGGGGAGAAGGGAGGAGGAGAGTGACGGAATGAAAGATAACGGAACGGCGTGAGAGGAGAAGAGAATGAAGAGGGAAGTAAGGAGAAAAGGCCAAAGATCATCCACTCGGTGGAAAAATAATAGACAAATACGTTCCTTTGAGGTTCCATTTAGTTAGATGCATACTTCAACGAAACGATAACCAACCAAAGCGCGAAGCGTTCGTATCCCTCTTCCGCCAGTCGTGTCTATCTGCGAGACCAGGTTTAGACAGAGACATAAAAGAAGGAGATAATCTCGACTGAGAAAAGAAGAAAGAACCTATCGAAGAATATATACAGTTTACATCAGTGTGAACAAACAAAAAAAAGAGCTTCAGTTGCACTACACCTACTCGATTATACAGCTCAAGAAAGAATTCTTGACTGCATCATAGAGCATATACACCAAAAAAAAAAAAAACACCACACCACCTCCTCGATTATCAGCGTGATTTTCCGCTGCCCACCATCAAGGGAATGATTGATTGTTTTCCTTTCTTCATCCATTCATTTCATTAAACAAAGAAACGACCAAAAGCGCTCAAGAGCTGAACTGCTATGTTACACAGGTAATAAGAGGCCTGATGACAACACCAAGTGGCCGTCAGACGGTGACGACCATTGATTTGCTTGTTCGTGATAAGAAAGTAGGAAAGTTTCCCTTCCTCAAACAATTTCCCAGATACTACAATACACACACCAGCAGACAGACAAGACAATACACACCTCCGCTCCGCTTCAATGACCGAGCTCCTCGTCCCTCAGAGCTCTTTGCATCTTTTCCCTACCGCGATCCTGCTGACGATAATAAAGAAATCAACGGCCGGGCCGGGGTACAACTTCGGTGTTCATAAAGCGGCAGCAAACATGCAAAGAAACCATCATCAGGAGGAGTGATTACTTCAGCTGCCCTCTCTCTCTCTCTCTCTCTCTCTCTC
>BFEA01000117.1:1055399-1065679 GCA_003427395.1 Chara braunii
AGAGAGAGAGAGAGAGAGAGAGAGAGAGAGAGAGAGAGAGAGAGAGAGAGAGAGAGAGACCTGCAACATGTGAGTGGCAGAGAGCACAAGGGCAGACGCTGACCTCAAAAAAAAAAAAAAACAGTAATTTTATTGGAATACAATAGTTTTTTCTTTTTGAAATCCGAATAGAAAGGGTACATGTTGTATTCGAATACAGAGGGAAAAAGAAGAGAGACATTTGACTTACCGAGAGGGAACGGGTGCAAAAGTAAGGCAACGGGTGCGCCCGCCACTGCTTTGGCCCCGTTTCGATTTTTCAACCAAAACCCGTGCGGTCCCATGGGCAGCTACCGGGCTTGCAGTTTCAAATCAGATGCCACCACCCCCTAGATTGCCATGCCTTGTTTTTCCAGCCTTCCAACGACCGTATAATGAACGACGACGAAAAATGTTCTCAGGGGGGGAAAATGCACCCCTGACGGGTTGCGAACATACTCAGGCAAAATTATGGGCATATCTGGGACTGAGGTGGACCAACCAAAGTATTCATATATCCTATTGCCGGATGTCTGAAATTATGCTCATACCCAGCAGCCATTGGCCCACAAGGGTCCACGTGGTGGGTGAGTTAGACTCGCACAACATCCCTAGTTGTCACAAACAAACGAAAACAGGACCAGTTACTGTACTCGCCCAAAGATATCAACGCACGTAGGCCAAAAAGATGACCACAATCAGACGTAAGGAAAGGAGACTAGAGAGAGAGAGAGAGAGAGAGAGAGAGAGAGAGAGAGAGAGAGAGAGAGAGAGAGAGAGAGAGAGAGAGAGAAAGAAGAGGAAAAACGAAGTAAGGCACGCCAAGGTCTCCTAAACGCAACATGATAGGCTATTACGAAAAAACAATGAAGTCCCAGCCTATCGATTTGAACCCGAAGATAGACATCGTGTCCGTATCGAACAATCCATGGGCGAACTCTTCCAGCAGTGACCCTACATGTTTCATCCGAAGCCGAATCCAGAATTGTCAGGGGTCGTCGTCACGCAGTCGAGTGCCTGTTGACATGCCAACACCTCTATTTGAGACGAAATAGACAGACACTCAAAGGCTAGAAGCGTAGCCAAGAAAATGTCAAAGTCGAAAAAAGAAAAAACACAGAAGTATCAGAGAAAAATGACGAATTAAAGGACCGGGAACAAATCGATTCCCATAGGAGTAAGGCCAAGCCGGAAATCCCAAAGACTGGAAAAAGCAGGCCCAACTCAATAGCGGAGCCCGCCTCCCGGGTAGTAAAGGTACCTAACTGGACAGAGCAATCAATAGCCCCCCATACTTCAAAACGACAAAGGTGCCCCCTATCTAACCGGGTACGCCAGGCCCAAGTCACTAACAACTAAAAGGTCCTCACCCTAAGTAGGCTAGCTTGGCCAAAATCTCTCGCTCAGAAACTCAGTTTATCCCACCCAGTTAAGCAATCAACCCATTCACCCCATACCCCACCAAATTTCAAAGAAAAAACAAGTAACGATTTGTCAAAGATCTCATCAAGAAATCCCCGAATTCTCAATTTCACCTTCAGCATGAAGAGAAAAATAACCTCCGCGGCAGGCATACTCGTGAACCTCTTAGCACGATGGAAGAACAACCCAACCACTACCATCTTCTGCTTCTTGCTAACGTACGAGCAGTTGTCCTGCAAAATCTGAAAACACAAACCTTTGGTTAAGACAACCCTTTGGTTTTTGTAAATCATAGCACATTGGACACCCACCGACCACCAAAAATTCCGAATGACACATCCCAAAAATCTCAAGAATCAAATCTAGTGGTGCATTCGAGAGACAAATTAGAGCCGTAACATTTCTCGAAGCCAACGAGGATATTTTTCGCCTTTTGCAAAGATGCATGATCCTCAATTCAATACTTATAAGGACAGACGCATCTTCAAGTTCGATAAGGCGGATAACATGAACCAAAAGTCGATTATTTTCCCAATGACGAGAAAAAAATAAACTCAGAATAAACACAAAGCAAGCAAGCAATAACTGGGGTAGAGGGTTTGCCCATAGGGATACCTACATAGTTTCATTAGCCCGAATGAATGTGTGTTGCAAGTCAAATAGCACAAAATCCCTAATCGTGCCGAAATTTACACACTCCTAACCCTCTTACTTCTTGCCTCTCAATAGTTTAGCCTCTTCGCCCCATTTCTTAAGGAGTATCCCCTTTACCTCCTTAACCTTTCAAACGCCAATAACCCAGTCCAATACATTCATGATAGACGTGTGGGGGAGATTGCATAACATCTCCTTCACGTCGAACGCCGCGGTAAATAAAGCTTCACCTTCCTTCACACTCTTATTCACCTCTTTCAAAAAATCGGTCAACAAGTCAGTATGTTCCAAATTGTAATGCGAATTCCTCGACAATTCTCACACTATGGTATTCACCGCATGAGAGATTTTTCGACAACCTCGTACACTGCATTCAGCAAAGGAGGGACATATAGGTTGCCACCTATGCACATCCTTGTGTTTAGGGACAACGTGTGCCTTCCCGATCTCACCTTTAGCGTCCCACTTTGCCAACTTTTGAAGTCTTTGCTGCACATACACCTCTTTGGCATTCTTCAACAACAAGTATTCATCGACATCAACTCTAACCAACCCCGAATTATAGCAGAAAAACTTATTCATCCCCTTTCGATATAGCATCGGACAACAGACAAGGGTATCACCGGGGTTATGATCAATCGGTACCCGCACCAAACCATTCATCCGCTTCACCCATGACGTAACGTTCTCCTCGGTACATGCGGCAAAACTTTCACCAATAGGCATAAAATAATAAGACTAATCCTTCATGTGGGGCCACTGTACATCGAAATCAAGACCAAACAACAAAGCCGAAATTTGTTGCCTCAGTATTCCAACAACGTCGTATCTGGTTGGACTGGCAATATTTTTGTTCTTACATAACCAATAACGATCATTTCGTCAAAATGGACATTTTTTATTTTTTGAACGAAATTGAAACCGAGTTTTTTTGGCCGAAAACTCGTCAAAATTTGTTGTTCCTGAGGGTCCAGCGTTTTACAAACGTTGGACCCCCTGGCTGTACATAGACATAGCTTGAGACCAGGCACCTCCAAGCAGGACTGCCTGGAGGTGCCTGGTCTCAAGCTAGGTCCATGTACAACCTGGGGGTCCAGCGTTTGTAAAACGCTGGACCACAAATGCTGGACCCTCAAGAACAACAAATTTTGACGAGTTTTTTGCCAAAAAACTTGGCTTCAATTTAGTTCAAAAAATAAAAGATGTCCATTTTGATGAAATGACAGTTCAATCAGGGGCGTTCTCCCACTCATTCATGCGAAAACAGCCATGTTCATCCACACGCGGAAACAACCCAGAAAGAGTAGGACAATCACATGTATCATTATTTCCTCAAGCGGACATCCGAATGTTAAAAAATCAATCACCCACCCTTTTATTTCTCAGCCAGACGACCGTCATCCGCCAAACCACCATTCACTTTCATCCTTCATCCACATCAACCCTCATCACCAAGTTTGAACAAAGAGATCTAATCCCTGGTTTGCTCAATCCCTCATCGTAAGTAACCTTCACTGTTAGTCGGTGCCTAATGTTAAAACCAAATATCCTTTTAAACACATCCGACAAAATGACACGTAACTGATATCGAGACTGTTTGTCATAAAAGCAGTGAATGCAGAATATGCTTGCACAAGAACACCAAAGCCCCAAGTCACCAAATCCTTCCCTAAGATTGGATTAGAAAAACAGTCAGCAAGAGGGGGTTTCAAAATTAAAGACTTAGCCATAAAGGGGACAATAATGACAATGGATAGGAACTTGCCAGGTCGAAACATGCCCTTCGCTTTCTTCAAAAGTTCGAAGTGGTAAGAAAAAACGGACCACCGAGGACCCAAACTTGAACCTCCGTTTAATTAGTTTTCAGTTCTCGGTGACGATTTCACCCCCCGAACGGGCAACGCCAACCGAAAAAAGTTTCTTCTCAATACAAAAGTCTAGGATATTAGAGAGGTGTGAGGAGGTTACTCCAATTGTTGAATGGAAGATGAAGTGAGTGTGTGGAAAGACCGCAGAAACGATAACCTCATTTCTCCTCTTCTTCCTCCGTCTTTCCTTTTTCCCAAACCTCCTACGTTTGTTCTTACATGTCAAGTCCAGACAATTGAGGTACGGACACAACCGACCAATCACGGGCTTTTCCAGACTCAAGGCATCCGCAACCCCACAGCGAAGCAGTGGAATGGCTACATATTGTCCAACCTGACAATGGCTCACCCAAGAGTACAATCGATGGTTATGTCTCCCCTGATCAATCACTTCTAAATTGGTTGCACTGTTGACATGCTCATTCCACTGAATAGGAAGGGACTGGGAAACAGCCCAACGTAAAGGTGTCGAGACCAAGGTGAAAGGAATACATAAACAAGAGAACCATCGCAACTTTCAATATCGATACCATTGATTAACAATTTAAAAACATAATCCTTCAGCTTCCAGACCCAGGGTTTTTGACCCCGTACAATGAGTCCGACTACCACAAGCCGAAAAAAGGCATTAAGTTCCTTATCCCTAAGGAAGAAGAACGGAGTAGCAGAAGAAGAAAATGAGCCGAAGTCTAAACAAGAGACCGGGTATGGGAAAGGGAAGATGGAAACCCGTACGCACATAATTTATCCCTGCACTCGCTAACAAGCGACCAAAGTTTAGCCACATTCAGAAAAACCTCTTATAGCTCAACCGACCTTTCATCCTCGTCGTCAGTGTTGCCAACCTCCTTGGAGGCATCGTCACTGACCTCTTGTACCTCACACGCCTGTTTCGATGATTCACCCTTGCTATCACCGAAAATCTTCCTAGCACGGATTTCCACCAATTCGAAGATGGTTTCTTCAAATTTACCGAGTCTAACGCCTTCTTCTTTACATAGAGGCTCCAGTTCGATCGTCCTCAGCATTTGGAGTTGTTTATTATGTTCCTCGACATATTCCGCTCGGTTGTTGATCACCGTAGGGCCATGCTTGAAAAAAGGCTCCTTCTCCGCCCGATCGTTAGCAGTTGCAGAAACTGAATTTTCACATGTTCTTCCTGGGGTCGCCTTGATTCCTTTACTCACCGACCGGATGGTGACTTCTTCTAAACGTTCCTTTAAGTTAGTGCCTCCATTGTTTTTTGCCTTCTCTCCGCTAGCCATTAATCAACTCATCTACTCCTCAAGGGTCCTGACGTGCTTATCGTCCTTCATAATTTGTGCTTCCGCTTCGACACGCTTTTCCTTGAGAGCTTCGGCCTCAATATTAGCTAGCCGGTGCAGACTCTGCAAACCTCTTCACATATATCAGACTCACAATGCTGATGACGGCGTGGAGAATATGTTGTGCCCATGAGAGGAGGCAATGCACATTTCAATTCATGCAAGTCAGTGTCTCGCCGATCGACACAATCACAACAAAGACAGAAGGGGCATGGGAAGAACTACAGTCCATGCTGTAAACCGAACTGGACCCAACCAAGGAACATGATCTCGATCGGTTATTCTTGGACACTTGGAACGACAAAAACATAAGACTTTGCTTCCTGGACAACAACAACATCCTTCAATGGCGCCGTTGGTTTTCGACAGAAGAGCACTGGAAAAGATTGTCGGGACGACACTTTCAAGTGGTTCACAAGCCAACAAACTTTGTTCTCCTCCCAGACCCTGGGTCTCCCAATCCATCTCCGGCTAACTCCCCCCGCCTCCATCCTTTCTCCATTTCCTGTTGTCGCTGACACTGCCCCCACCTCCCCCTTCTTGATGATTACTCTCTCACCCCGCCTCCAGTCCCCATTTTGGCCCAACCCCCGCCCAACCTCTCCCTCCCTACCCCTCTCCTCTCTCTCTGCCGGCCAAGGGAAGCACATCTACTTAGAGTCTGGTCTGGGGCGGAGATTGAACAGAAGGGAGCATATCACTGCAGGACTGGGAAAACACAAATGTCGAATTGGATATAATAGCAAGAGTCTATAGTACAAGTATAAGAACTGAGGCATTTGGAGGCAGCCAGGACACTTGTCCAAACAACTGTAGGGTTGTCGACTTTGGTAATAGGCTCCTCAATCAAACAGTAATGATGTAGGTACACCCAACTACAACTTGGTTAGTCCAGTCAATTGTCTGCTTAAACAAACTATCAGCTACACTGTTTTCGGGACGTTGGACCCAATTTCCGGCAGGTGCTGCTCCCCACCAATAGATGGAGCCTTCCTAGGAGAGATAGTGGTGCCTGCTCTTATCAGCTCCCCTAGCATGACCTCGGGTGTTTGTGTTTAAAAAAAAAAAAAAAAAAAAAAAAAAAAAAAAAAAAAAAAAAAAGGTAGGCCTCCATGTCATACCTATGACTGTAACCTGATTATCTAGCTATATGTCCCCCTCTCTCTCTTGTTCATTGTGTGTTTCCACTTTTTGTAAGTGCGTCTCTTTTGTTGAAGAGGGGTATGCTTGTTTATGTTTGTTTTCCTCTCTGGGGAGCAGAGGCTCCTGCTCTGTCTATCGGTGGGACGCTGCAGATGTTGGAAACCGGGTCCAACTTCCCAGATCCTTCGTGCTGCTGACAGACCAGCGTACCCCTGCTCTAATTGCTGCTAGCTTCTGCCACCTTAGGTTGTCGTTGTGTTCCTCCTTCCCCTCTTTCAACTTCCACACTAACCTTAAACTTCGACACTGACCTACTTTTGCCTTGTTCTCATAGAGTTGTCGAATACATGTGCGCTTATGTAGTGAATAAACAATGGGAACTCTCTGCAAACCTACGTTACAGTTTTATAACTCCTCTTATTTCCTATTAGGCAGCCAAACTTTAAAACTGCCCCTCCGCCCGATGTCAAAAACCTGGAGGGATAGGTAGCACAGTTTCATGAGGGCTACCGGTAGCATAGTGTGGATAACTGGTTGCTATGGCTTCCCCGTATGGCTATAATTAGTAGTAGTGGTAGGTAGGTAGTGTGAGGTGAAGTTAAAAGAACAATGTAGCTTACTTAAAAAAAAAAATAAAAAAAAATCAGTGTCAAATTGCTACCGCGATTTATTTCGCGGTAAAAATGATTATTTTTTATTTTTTTAATATTTTTCCTCAGAAGGTCACAATGAAATCAACGGACACTCGAGTTTTCATATATTTTCACTCATTCTTGTGAGCATGAAAAATCACTGAAATTTTTTTTCTTTTTTCTTGCTGACCCACAAACGGTCGTGTGACCAAAATGAAAATGCGTTGAATCGGCATGGCGATTCTTTCACGATTAAAATGTTTTTTTTCCCCTCATTTTCCAAATATTTTCCAGGGAAAAATCACAACCTAATCTATGGATCCTCAAAATTTCAAATTTTTTTGCAAATTCGTATGAGCGCGAAAATTATCAAAGTTGCCGCTTTCAAATTGCGGGACTGGACACGTTGGTAATGAACGGTCGATGCCCCGCCGTAAAAGCAATTGTTTGAACTTATTCGCCTCAAATGCCTCACCAGTGACTTGTTCAAACAACTTCAGTCATTCAAACACCTTCTCTCCTTTAAATAGAAAGATGTCGACCTTAGGTATTTGCAGCCTCGCCAACTCATTTTTTTCTATTGCTTTAACAATATCCTTTGGAGTCGTGGCTGGACCTCGCTCAATTTCATCAACATCTGCCATTTTTATACCCTTTTTAAAAACCTGTAGGGAATAAGAAAGATAGCCCATTAACAACCCTTCAACTCCTTATACGCTTCATCTCTATCATAATCAATCGTTCATTATCTTTCTCACTAAGTGCAATTGCATACCCCTTCTACTTACTATTACTAGTTACTCAGGGATACAGGTATACTCTCAGTCATATTCATAATAAAATACTCCTACTGCATACATTACCACTAGAGTCATGACCCATTCACCGTGTACGCTTCCTTTCATTGGCTTAATCCAATAAAATTGTCGAAGTCTATCATATTAGTTAGTTTAAACACAAAGTTTGTTGTTTTGCCTAGATCATCAGTCTACGCTTAACCTGGTTTATTCACTAAGGACTCCGGTAGGCAGTCGAGATCCCCGGCAACGATACTACCTATCGAGCGCATTGGTCCCGCAGGGGGACCCTCCCGGCCGCGTCACGTAGGATTTTACAAGACTTCGTCGTAAAGCGTTTCGCCGCTCTGGCCGAGTGTGTCAACCATGCCTCTCGCGAACCCCTACGACAGGATAGGGTCACGCGAGGTACAACTTACCTCCACCCGCACGAGTTGTCACCATCACTTAGGTGGGCGTATTCCCGCCAAGCTACCGAACCACATGCGAAGGTTTTTCATATGCAATCGCGGAGGTGACCCGACCGAGGGCATTTCTCATTTGCCGTAGCAGAGAGGGTACGGTCCTACGCCTCTATCAGACCCGCATGCGAACAGGCGCATTGGGGGGCTGAAGTCCCAAGCACGACTCATCGTCAGTCGACTAGGACGCATTCCACTCATCACGTATTACACTACGCTAAAAAAAAAAAAAAAAAAAAAAAAAAAAAAAAAAAAAAAAAAAAAAAAACACTCCTAGTCCCTTCAGTGTTCAACCTATAACTTTTCGACATGGAAATCGGTTAGGCCTCACACGAGACACTCAAGATAAAATCACGCGGACGCAGGGATTTCTCATATCGACTAGTCATGCAAGCATACGCAAGCAGTCACAACGATGGAGTATTATGTAGTACCCATAATGACGCGATCCTCGATAGTCTCGAGGGTCACGTTCGATAATCAAGTGTCGGTTGACACGTGCCTTGAGGGGTTAATCTCTCGACGCTCGACAACTGTCAAGGCGGTTGATCACCACACCCTCTTCTGCACCCTACAAAGAGTGGGTGGTACACAGGTTTCGACATATGGTGGCAGTCAACTCTCATGGCCTTGGAGGCACGCTCCATCATTCAGGGTCTGGAGAAAAATCAAGGGGTTTGAGTTTGACGGTTGCCACGGACTCCAACGTCCAACTATAAAAACTCAAAAAAGTGAAAGATAAAAGAACATCTTCCTTTTCTCTCGAAGGTATAATCTGTTAAACCTTTTCACATGGTCGCAGTAGGCCACGTGGACACTCAAGGTATATATATATATATATATATATATATATATATATATATATCGTCAAATAGAACTGCCCGGTAAACCGTAGGCAGAGAGGGAGAAGAGGACAACAAACGAGGGGCTGTGACAAACTGTTTCGTTTATATATATATATATATATATATATACAGGGTCACCAGCCCGTACGTACGGAGGTCCTTGGGTAGACCTCCGTACGTACGAGCGCTCGAGGTCCCGTAAGGGGTCCGAACCTGACGACGTTTGCCCCCCGCCAAAACTTATTTCGGGGCCTAAACATTATTATTTTTCTCTGAATGTTTTTTTGTGAGTTCTCTATGATGTGAGGTACATGCCTGTAAATTTTCAAGTCATTTGGCTAGGCAACACAATAATTAAAAATCGCCAAAGATGGTGGTGTCAAAACGTGCTCGCCCACGTATTTTTTTACTTTTTACGTTTTGTTTTCACTTTAGTTCGGGGTCTAGACAATTTTATTATTTTTTGAAACGTTTTTAGTAGGTTTTGTATTATGTGAAGTACACATCTGTAAATTTTCAGGGCATTTAGCTATGCGAAACAAACATGAAAAATCGCCAAAGATGGCAGTGTCGAAAACACGCTCGCGCACTCACTAAATTTAATTCTCTTTTTATTTTTATTTATTTTTATTATTAGTATTCATTTTCCGTATTTTATTTTTATTTCAAATTTGGTAAGGAATTCGGATGTAATGGTCAAGAAAATCTTGTTTAATTTATTTTTCTCCATAACATATCTTTTTTCCAGATTTTTTTGATGTATATCTCTATCTCTATACTCCTAAAGCAAGCAAAGGGCCCAGCGTGGCGCGTCCCGCCGGGCCCAGAGAAAATCGGTGGGGAGGGTCGCGGGACCTGGGCAAGGAAAATTGGCGAGGCGTTTCGTGTCCGCGCTGCGAGGGACTAGGCCGTGGCTTTTCGCGGAGGGCGTGGGCAAGGGGAAAAGGGTGGGCCAAGGTGCGAAAGCGCGGCGCGCGCGGAAATTGACCGTGGCGGTTCGCAAAAACAGGTGGGTCGAGGGGAGGCCTGCCGGTAACTGCCACAGGCGGCATCGCAAGAGGGGGGGGTGTCGGTTGGCGGGAAAGCGGTTTGCTATCGGGCGGGTGCGGGGGAGG
>BFEA01000117.1:1091176-1105474 GCA_003427395.1 Chara braunii
ATGTCTGCTCTTATCAGCATCCCCTCTACCCCCTACCATCAATGATGTTTAAAAAAAAAAAAAAAAAAAAAAAAAAAAAAAAAAAAAAAAAAAAAAAGACCAGGCCACAATAGACCGAGAGCGGATGAGAACGGAACATGACAAGTGGCAGTTACATGCACGGTTAGAGAAGGTTCAGTGGCAGAAGGCTGATTTGTCAAATAGAAAATGTCCACCAATTGCCTCTAAGAAGAAAACCTTAAGCATCCTTAGGACCATGATGGATGAGGGAGTTTCTGATCAGAGACTTGTTGTCAGGGCTGTGTTGAAGTTCGTTGAGGGGCAGGATGGAATCCAAACAGCAATTATTGATCTATTTAAGAGTATCATTGCAATTGTTTAGGAACTCAAAGGTGCGATAAAATAGTGAAACAGGCGACGTAGCACAAATTATCAAAAGAGGTGGAAGTGATGGAAATGATGGAGATGATAGCCATGATGATGATGGTGATGGAGACTCACTCTACTAAACAACCCAAAGAAAATAAGAAGGAAGAAGAGGGAGAAGGAGAAGGATCCAATTTCTTTATTGTTTTTCAATATCACCCTCTAGTGCTAGTGGTATTGGTAAGAGCGGACACTGCTAGCACCTGGAGGGAGGCTCAATCTATTGGCGAGGAGCCTCACCTGCCGGAAAACGGGTCCAGCGTCACATGTACAGGATGTATTTAAAGAGCAACAAAAAACGGGTTCTGAGAAACTTCTGCCAATATTGAATACTCTGGGGGCCAGAGGATTAACTGAGCAGGTTAACGGAGAAAGGGAGATCACCTCTTCGGCTTGTGATAGGCGCAAGGTTAAGTTGTACAAAATAGTTGTACCTAAATTGGTAAGAGGGAAAAGGATTTTCTAACATAGGTTGTCTTGATAGAAACAGATAGGAATGGGATAGGACCAAGGGTTGAGGAAAAGGTTAAGGGAGGGGGGATTCTTCCATCTAGAGATCTTCATGGCGCGAACAAATGTCGTGTGTGCTGCTGCCGTGAGCAGTGCGCTAGCGCCAGGAGAGGGCAGGCACTGCACTGGCACGAGGCAACTGACACATGCGCAAGTGTGAGCGCTGACTTGGCGCAAGCGATGCGTTGTTGAAGACATTGTTGAGTGAGAGGGTGTGAGACAAATATGGTTATTGTCGTCCTACATTCCAACGATCAGCGTACGCGTGGGGACCAGAGGTACTTGATCACGCCACGTCAACATACGATATGGCTCGTGGAATTTTCACGAGTTCCACATTGCAGCTCCATTGCCGAAGTTGCGTTCTTGCACATGGCATAGAGCCTTGGCGGTGTTGGCTACGTTGATGCCAGTGGAGGAGGGTGGAGTTAGCCCTTGGTTAACCAAAGTGCGAGGGTATCATACGATAGGAGTTTGTGGACGGAGATCATCAGGGAGCTATTCGTTAGCATCTTCTCAGCGCTGGTCATCTTTATCAGCAGGGAGATCATCATATGGGATGTAGTTGTTCTTCATCAGGGAGGTCATCATCAAGGGGTTTGCTCTTCTTGAGGTTGTTTCCTTGTTCTATTGTTCGTTTTGTCTCTTGCAGGGTATCATCATCTTAGTATTGTTGTTGGGCGGTTATTATCTTCATCAACTTTTCTGTTCCCTACGATGTCATTAACATCACTGGTCAATGGGTGTAATCATCATTGTCATCATCTTCATCATGTTGTCGTACGCTCAATAGCACAATGGCGAAAAACAAACAAACAATGTTCATTGCGCACTGCGCTGCTGTCGTCATTGTGCTATTCTAGGGCGTCGTAAATTCAATCATTCCGCACGCCGCTTCTCGCCATCTTCACGCTGATTGTTGACATCATCAGGGTGCGGTGGGTCTTCCTCATCACCACGCTACTTTTTCTCATTAACATATTCATTAGTCTTCATCCTAGGGCACTTCTCACCGTCATCATCACTTGTCATCTTCATTGAGTTTTCTTTCCTCTTTTCTAACTCTCCCTTCGTTAATTAATGATTTAGTTCTGGCGAGATGGTAAGATGGGGGAGAGCTTTCCTCAACAGTGGTATCACAAGGCAAGAGGTGATTGCCCTGTAGGGAGCGAGGGCAAATTTTCCGGGTTGTACTAATCTGGGGCAGGGATTACATCCCAGCGGTGGCAGATTGGGGCAAAGGTTTGATCGAGACATACTTTTGGGGAAATTGTATGCCTTGTAAAAAGAATGAGAGAAGTGGATCCAACCCTAGTTGCGGCCGATGAGGACTACTTTTGATCATGGCACTTCTGTTCAGCGGAGGCAGCGAAGTGTCAACGTGAAAAGTAGGAAAGGGGGGGGGGGAGAAAAAAATATCATTCTCATCAGCTTCATCAACCATTATCATCATCATCATCATCATCATTATCATCAACTTCTCAATTCTTATTTTCCTGTTTTTTTTAATACTTGAGGTCGTGAAAATCCTCCCCATAAGGTTGTTGACGTGGAGGGCAGGATTGATTGAGTGCACTGGGGAGAGTTCTTTTCTGCAGGGGAAACACAAGGTGGGAAGTGTTTGTCTATAGGGAATAAGGGCGGACAAGGGGGACTGTCTAACACTGGGGCTGGGAGAGATGGAATGAGGAACATTATCTACTAGTAGTGGCAGAGTAAGAGAGAAATAGCTTGAGGAAGTGTTTTTGGGGGAACAACCTTCTTTGAGGGGAGTTGGGAGAGGGAGGTTTTCCTATTGTTGGGGCTGTGAGGAACCGCTCAACAACAGAGTGGTTCTGATTAGCGGATGCAGCAAGGGAAAGGACGGGTGGTAAGAGTGGAAAAGAGGAGGGGTGGACAGGGGAGGGTCAATCAATGTCAAGTATCATCATCATCAACATCATCATCATCATCATCAGATTGGTTGTTTGCTCAGGATCCCACTATTATCAGATCCGAGTTCTTAGGTTACATTCTAAGTCTAGCTGATCTCCTAATTGAGTTTTTATTGTGTTTTTGCCCAGGTTGAGAAGAAACCAGAACGACGCTGGTCGGCGCTAGGGCATCGCCCTGTAACCTTCATAGGAGCTTGAGGCCTTGGATAGAGACGTGGGGATTGTTGAGGGTGGAAGGCAACTATAATACGTGACCAAAGGCTACAATCTGGCCGACGAGGGTCGACACTGGGGTGGGTGGCGCTGCCCTATGACCTAGCTAGATTGGGGTGTGCGATCGGGTAGAGGCTTGGTTGGTATACAGTATTGGCTCGGTAGAGACTGACTGGTTGGTATGGATATCTGAGATTAGGGTTAGGATGGTATGTGAGATATGAGTAGTCAGCATCAATCTCTAGCTTATTATCTCAATCATCCTGAAATGTTTCTGAATCATCCCAAATTTTCATCAATCATCAATGTATTCCAATTACAAGGGACGTTGGGCCCGATTCCCAGCATGTGTTGCTCCCCACGAATATAAAAGGACGCGCTCGACCACATAGGAGACGGGTGTTATATGTGTTATGATGTGGACACCCTTTCGGTCCCGGCAGTTTATTGCGTGGAACCTTGGATACTTGTGGGAGCCAATGGCACTGGGCCGCAGGTACGACAGAAGATAGGGCGCTTTGGCTATGTTCTATAGTCAGCAACGTGCCTCCCAAAGGAGTCTGGTACCCGTTAGCGCACGAGCCCCCAACTTACTTGTGTATGCTTAACCCACCCCTGCCTCTCCCCTCCCAACCATTCTTTTAAGAACTTCACTAATCGCTCTGATATGTCCTTAGACTTGTGAAGGGTGTCCAGTATCTGTTTGATTGACTCCCACCGGTGTGTAAGTTCTACTTGGAAGTGGTGTTTGAAATGTTATATTCACTTTTCCCCTTCCGCCGAACCTGGTCCAGGGCCAAAGCGCAGCGTTGCCACCATAAAATCCACAGGACCGTTTTTCGGCCCAGGTGGAACATGTTCCATACGAAACTGTCCTCTTGGAGGGGCGGACAATCACCCATGAGTATGGCGCGCCACTCCCACGACCACCTATGATCTGGAACTATTTGCTACCACATTTTATCTCACCACCTGCATGTGAGAACTACTGTGGGGCATTGGAAAAAAAATGTGTTCGATTGTCTCTGCCCTTTTCCTCACCGGAAAGCCCGACAGGCATCGTAGACACCATAGGAGAGCCCGACCTTGCTGTTCCAGCTGTAAGTGGCCAATCACCCAGTCGTTTGTGGGTAGACAACGATGAGTGATTTGTCATTGCACGGATGTGATCTTGGCGGACTTACATCTGTTGTCGCGGAATCAACGTATCGGTGTGAGCAACTGTCTTTCCATGTTGAGGTGTCTCTGCCATCTGTCTATCATCACGTCCCTCAAGCAGTGTTTAACTCTTAGCATCCTGTAAGATGAAGCCATCTTCATTCCTCAGCAAAGTGCAGGGAGGTTTGGTTTACACACAGGAAGAGGGAAGAGGTTCAATGTGGGTAAGCCAAGTCTCTACAAGCTCAGAAGCCATCTTCTTTCCTCAGCAGGAGTTTCGTTCTCCTCGGTAAATGACCAAGAATGGTAGGTAAAGTGTAGGGAGGATGGGTTCACAAAGGAAGGAGGATGTGATTCCAGGAAGGTTAGTCAGGTCCTTTTTCTATGCTTTTGGAATGTTAGTAGTGCTAGTTTTAATTTCATATCAGGCGCCCGAACAGGGTGAGGAGGCACAGTCCCTAGCATTCCTGATTCAAAAAGGCAGCGGGTTCCACTACTCAAATCAGCCCGGATTGACTATTCATTCATCATCTATTCATTCGGCAGATGTAAGGGACGCTGGACCCGTTTTCCAGCAGGTGTAGCTCCCCACCAATGGAACGGAGCCATCTAGCAAGTAGAAGGGTAGAGGGGATGTCTGCTCTTATCAGCATCCCCTCTACCCCCTACCATCAATGATGTTTAAAAAAAAAAAAAAAAAAAAAAAAAAAAAAAAAAAAAAAAAAAAAAAGACCAGGCCACAATAGACCGAGAGCGGATGAGAACGGAACATGACAAGTGGCAGTTACATGCACGGTTAGAGAAGGTTCAGTGGCAGAAGGCTGATTTGTCAAATAGAAAATGTCCACCAATTGCCTCTAAGAAGAAAACCTTAAGCATCCTTAGGACCATGATGGATGAGGGAGTTTCTGATCAGAGACTTGTTGTCAGGGCTGTGTTGAAGTTCGTTGAGGGGCAGGATGGAATCCAAACAGCAATTATTGATCTATTTAAGAGTATCATTGCAATTGTTTAGGAACTCAAAGGTGCGATAAAATAGTGAAACAGGCGACGTAGCACAAATTATCAAAAGAGGTGGAAGTGATGGAAATGATGGAGATGATAGCCATGATGATGATGGTGATGGAGACTCACTCTACTAAACAACCCAAAGAAAATAAGAAGGAAGAAGAGGGAGAAGGAGAAGGATCCAATTTCTTTATTGTTTTTCAATATCACCCTCTAGTGCTAGTGGTATTGGTAAGAGCGGACACTGCTAGCACCTGGAGGGAGGCTCAATCTATTGGCGAGGAGCCTCACCTGCCGGAAAACGGGTCCAGCGTCACATGTACAGGATGTATTTAAAGAGCAACAAAAAACGGGTTCTGAGAAACTTCTGCCAATATTGAATACTCTGGGGGCCAGAGGATTAACTGAGCAGGTTAACGGAGAAAGGGAGATCACCTCTTCGGCTTGTGATAGGCGCAAGGTTAAGTTGTACAAAATAGTTGTACCTAAATTGGTAAGAGGGAAAAGGATTTTCTAACATAGGTTGTCTTGATAGAAACAGATAGGAATGGGATAGGACCAAGGGTTGAGGAAAAGGTTAAGGGAGGGGGGATTCTTCCATCTAGAGATCTTCATGGCGCGAACAAATGTCGTGTGTGCTGCTGCCGTGAGCAGTGCGCTAGCGCCAGGAGAGGGCAGGCACTGCACTGGCACGAGGCAACTGACACATGCGCAAGTGTGAGCGCTGACTTGGCGCAAGCGATGCGTTGTTGAAGACATTGTTGAGTGAGAGGGTGTGAGACAAATATGGTTATTGTCGTCCTACATTCCAACGATCAGCGTACGCGTGGGGACCAGAGGTACTTGATCACGCCACGTCAACATACGATATGGCTCGTGGAATTTTCACGAGTTCCACATTGCAGCTCCATTGCCGAAGTTGCGTTCTTGCACATGGCATAGAGCCTTGGCGGTGTTGGCTACGTTGATGCCAGTGGAGGAGGGTGGAGTTAGCCCTTGGTTAACCAAAGTGCGAGGGTATCATACGATAGGAGTTTGTGGACGGAGATCATCAGGGAGCTATTCGTTAGCATCTTCTCAGCGCTGGTCATCTTTATCAGCAGGGAGATCATCATATGGGATGTAGTTGTTCTTCATCAGGGAGGTCATCATCAAGGGGTTTGCTCTTCTTGAGGTTGTTTCCTTGTTCTATTGTTCGTTTTGTCTCTTGCAGGGTATCATCATCTTAGTATTGTTGTTGGGCGGTTATTATCTTCATCAACTTTTCTGTTCCCTACGATGTCATTAACATCACTGGTCAATGGGTGTAATCATCATTGTCATCATCTTCATCATGTTGTCGTACGCTCAATAGCACAATGGCGAAAAACAAACAAACAATGTTCATTGCGCACTGCGCTGCTGTCGTCATTGTGCTATTCTAGGGCGTCGTAAATTCAATCATTCCGCACGCCGCTTCTCGCCATCTTCACGCTGATTGTTGACATCATCAGGGTGCGGTGGGTCTTCCTCATCACCACGCTACTTTTTCTCATTAACATATTCATTAGTCTTCATCCTAGGGCACTTCTCACCGTCATCATCACTTGTCATCTTCATTGAGTTTTCTTTCCTCTTTTCTAACTCTCCCTTCGTTAATTAATGATTTAGTTCTGGCGAGATGGTAAGATGGGGGAGAGCTTTCCTCAACAGTGGTATCACAAGGCAAGAGGTGATTGCCCTGTAGGGAGCGAGGGCAAATTTTCCGGGTTGTACTAATCTGGGGCAGGGATTACATCCCAGCGGTGGCAGATTGGGGCAAAGGTTTGATCGAGACATACTTTTGGGGAAATTGTATGCCTTGTAAAAAGAATGAGAGAAGTGGATCCAACCCTAGTTGCGGCCGATGAGGACTACTTTTGATCATGGCACTTCTGTTCAGCGGAGGCAGCGAAGTGTCAACGTGAAAAGTAGGAAAGGGGGGGGGGGAGAAAAAAATATCATTCTCATCAGCTTCATCAACCATTATCATCATCATCATCATCATCATTATCATCAACTTCTCAATTCTTATTTTCCTGTTTTTTTTAATACTTGAGGTCGTGAAAATCCTCCCCATAAGGTTGTTGACGTGGAGGGCAGGATTGATTGAGTGCACTGGGGAGAGTTCTTTTCTGCAGGGGAAACACAAGGTGGGAAGTGTTTGTCTATAGGGAATAAGGGCGGACAAGGGGGACTGTCTAACACTGGGGCTGGGAGAGATGGAATGAGGAACATTATCTACTAGTAGTGGCAGAGTAAGAGAGAAATAGCTTGAGGAAGTGTTTTTGGGGGAACAACCTTCTTTGAGGGGAGTTGGGAGAGGGAGGTTTTCCTATTGTTGGGGCTGTGAGGAACCGCTCAACAACAGAGTGGTTCTGATTAGCGGATGCAGCAAGGGAAAGGACGGGTGGTAAGAGTGGAAAAGAGGAGGGGTGGACAGGGGAGGGTCAATCAATGTCAAGTATCATCATCATCAACATCATCATCATCATCATCAGATTGGTTGTTTGCTCAGGATCCCACTATTATCAGATCCGAGTTCTTAGGTTACATTCTAAGTCTAGCTGATCTCCTAATTGAGTTTTTATTGTGTTTTTGCCCAGGTTGAGAAGAAACCAGAACGACGCTGGTCGGCGCTAGGGCATCGCCCTGTAACCTTCATAGGAGCTTGAGGCCTTGGATAGAGACGTGGGGATTGTTGAGGGTGGAAGGCAACTATAATACGTGACCAAAGGCTACAATCTGGCCGACGAGGGTCGACACTGGGGTGGGTGGCGCTGCCCTATGACCTAGCTAGATTGGGGTGTGCGATCGGGTAGAGGCTTGGTTGGTATACAGTATTGGCTCGGTAGAGACTGACTGGTTGGTATGGATATCTGAGATTAGGGTTAGGATGGTATGTGAGATATGAGTAGTCAGCATCAATCTCTAGCTTATTATCTCAATCATCCTGAAATGTTTCTGAATCATCCCAAATTTTCATCAATCATCAATGTATTCCAATTACAAGGGACGTTGGGCCCGATTCCCAGCATGTGTTGCTCCCCACGAATATAAAAGGACGCGCTCGACCACATAGGAGACGGGTGTTATATGTGTTATGATGTGGACACCCTTTCGGTCCCGGCAGTTTATTGCGTGGAACCTTGGATACTTGTGGGAGCCAATGGCACTGGGCCGCAGGTACGACAGAAGATAGGGCGCTTTGGCTATGTTCTATAGTCAGCAACGTGCCTCCCAAAGGAGTCTGGTACCCGTTAGCGCACGAGCCCCCAACTTACTTGTGTATGCTTAACCCACCCCTGCCTCTCCCCTCCCAACCATTCTTTTAAGAACTTCACTAATCGCTCTGATATGTCCTTAGACTTGTGAAGGGTGTCCAGTATCTGTTTGATTGACTCCCACCGGTGTGTAAGTTCTACTTGGAAGTGGTGTTTGAAATGTTATATTCACTTTTCCCCTTCCGCCGAACCTGGTCCAGGGCCAAAGCGCAGCGTTGCCACCATAAAATCCACAGGACCGTTTTTCGGCCCAGGTGGAACATGTTCCATACGAAACTGTCCTCTTGGAGGGGCGGACAATCACCCATGAGTATGGCGCGCCACTCCCACGACCACCTATGATCTGGAACTATTTGCTACCACATTTTATCTCACCACCTGCATGTGAGAACTACTGTGGGGCATTGGAAAAAAAATGTGTTCGATTGTCTCTGCCCTTTTCCTCACCGGAAAGCCCGACAGGCATAGTAAACACCATAGGAGAGCCCGACCTTGCTGTTCCAGCTGTAAGTGGCCAATCACCCAGTCGTTTGTGGGTAGACAACGATGAGTGATTTGTCATTGCACGGATGTGATCTTGGCGGACTTACATCTGTTGTCGCGGAATCAACGTATCGGTGTGAGCAACTGTCTTTCCATGTTGAGGTGTCTCTGCCATCTGTCTATCATCACGTCCCTCAAGCAGTGTTTAACTCTTAGCATCCTGTAAGATGAAGCCATCTTCATTCCTCAGCAAAGTGCAGGGAGGTTTGGTTTACACACAGGAAGAGGGAAGAGGTTCAATGTGGGTAAGCCAAGTCTCTACAAGCTCAGAAGCCATCTTCTTTCCTCAGCAGGAGTTTCGTTCTCCTCGGTAAATGACCAAGAATGGTAGGTAAAGTGTAGGGAGGATGGGTTCACAAAGGAAGGAGGATGTGATTCCAGGAAGGTTAGTCAGGTCCTTTTTCTATGCTTTTGGAATGTTAGTAGTGCTAGTTTTAATTTCATATCAGGCGCCCGAACAGGGTGAGGAGGCACAGTCCCTAGCATTCCTGATTCAAAAAGGCAGCGGGTTCCACTACTCAAATCAGCCCGGATTGACTATTCATTCATCATCTATTCATTCGGCAGATGTAAGGGACGCTGGACCCGTTTTCCAGCAGGTGTAGCTCCCCACCAATGGAACGGAGCCATCTAGCAAGTAGAAGGGTAGAGGGGATGTCTGCTCTTATCAGCATCCCCTCTACCCCCTACCATCAATGATGTTTAAAAAAAAAAAAAAAAAAAAAAAAAAAAAAAAAAAAAAAAAAAAAGACTTTATGGAGAGGTGTGAGAGTGTTTTGAACTTTGTCAGTCGGGGGTTGTTTTGTTCGGCGGGGTTCCATACGCACCCCCCGGGGTCTATGGGAAACCTTCCACTGCCACATCCAGCCAGAATGCCCACTTGTTTTCCCCCTTCCCTATAATTTTGATTTTGTGCAAATTCTCATTCGGAGTTCACTCGAATGGGTCCCGACTCCCCGTTAGCTCCCCATTTATCTCTATCATGTACCACTCAATCATTGCATCCTCTGGCCTTAGCAGGTGCACCAGTGCCATTTTATTGGCCTCTCCTGCCTGAGCCACCCAATCTCATTCCCGCAACTCCGGGCCCCTGTGCAGGATGGACCACCATTCTACCAGGAAGGCTTCCATGATTTCTTCCAGTGCAGCTTTCTTATTCAAGTTGTGGCAGTATCGCAATCTTTCCGTCACTTTTTTCAGGCCCTTCCAGTCTCTATTCTCCTTGTCCTAGAGGTCCCCCACCTTAATCACCCGGTTCTTCACCCAACATTTTCATGGGGTGTCAGTGCTACAATAAATGTGGCTCTGCGTAATTGGTGATCCTGCAGTTGCCAAAGAGGGGTTGCCTCGCCCCTTCCTCCCACCTTTCTGGGGGTGGGCAAGAGAGGGAAGTTTCCTCTAGATTTTTAGCACCCGAGGCCAAAAGGCGTCGTCTCCCCTCTCTCCCCCTCAAGGGCCTCGTAGCACTCTTCAGTATCGATAATCAAGCCATTGCAGAGGGTGGACAAAGGGGAGGGCCTCGGGCGCGAGGCGGGCGATCTACTCCAAGGTCCGTGGTCAGCATACCGGGGGGGGTTCGAAGATCAAATGCACTATCCATTGGAGGCTCAACGTGTGGGTTTGAGTGAGGGGGTTTAGGAGGTCGAGGCCACCGCTTGGTTTTGGTTGGATGACGGAGTCCCATGCGACTCGACTTATAGCATGGGGGTTCTTGTTGTCGTCCCTCCATAGGTAGGCTGCTGCTTTTCGTTATAAGGTTTTTAGGCTCCCTTCACTCAGCGACCAAAGCATTGATTTACACGAGAAGGTGGCCAACACCACATTGTTAACCACCGGTGCCCGTCCAAAAAGAGACATGTGCTGATGGTTCCCTTGGGAAAGTTTGGCGAAGGCCGACACTGCAGTTCATTTATCATTTTCGGAAGGTTTTCCAAAGGCTGGCATCTTCAGCCTAAGAATCCGAATCGGGGCTTCCGGGTCTACCCAAGTAACGTGGTGACCCTCCGACGGGCGACCCCCTTGGTGGTGGAGCCACCAGCTTAGCGTCTTTTGTCCCCGATTTACCGTCATGTTAGAGAGGGCGCAAAAAAGGTTTATTAACCTATGTATCTTTGATATGTTCTGTTGTGTGGCCTCAACCATGATTGTCAAGTCATATGCGAAGAGGGAGCAGACCGGGATGACTTCCTCTTTGGTGCTGGCTATTTGTATTGGTGTCAGGTCCGTGCTATGCCGGAGGTTTTCAGCTAAGGCCTCCACTATAACCACATATAAGAAGGGGCCAATGGGGCCTCCTCAGCGAACCGATAGTTGCAATTTTATCACTGGTGTCAACGACCTATTGATCTACACTCCCGTACTTGCGTTTTGATGTAATATACACACCCACCTCCGGAAGTAAGGTCTAAAGTTGAATTTTTTTAGGCACTTGTCTAGAAATAGTCAGTCCACATGATCGTAAGCCTTTTCAAAATCAATAAAAATAAACGTCACATTACTTTTGGACTGTCGTGACAATCTTATTATGCCATTAATAAGAAGTGCGTTTTCCTGGAGATTCCTATTACGGATAAAACCAATTAGGGTTGGTTGGATAATCCCCTCAATTACCTCTATCATCTGGTTTGTCGGCGCTTTTGACAACATTTTATAGACTACCGTAAAAGTATTATGGGCCGGTAGTTCCAAATGTTCATCTTATATTTTTTTTTATGGAGCAAGGATAACACTCTCTGTCATAACAATTCCCCTAAATCTCCTGAGTCCCACACTGCTCTATAGAATAGCACCAGATCCTTATTAAGGAGCTGCCACATAACCTCCTATAATTCTTTTGGGAAATTGTCTAAGCCTGGATATTTCTCTTTCTCCATCTGCAGGATTGTTGTTCAAATTTCCTTCGTAGTGATTTGACGTTCCAAATGGTCCTTCTACGTCACAGAGAGACAACTCTCCATCAGTCGTAGGAAGTCATTTATCCCTCTATGTCGCTCGGTCATCTGATGTGGGGTGATGTGTGAGGAGAATAAGTCTTTGTAAAATGACCTCGCGATTCTTGTGCAGTGAGCTGTGGTGGTAACTAACTCATCGGTTATTAGGTTTAGAATGACTTCGATGGTAATGTGATGGGCTCTAGACTAAAAAACAGAGAATCCATAGTGTCTTCAGTGATCCATTTTGCCAATTTGCTTCGGATCCTAGAACCTTGCCATCTGTGTTGAGCGAGTTGTAAGAGTTGGTGTTTTAATTTTGGATGGTGTCGGTGTGATATTTGGACTTGTCCTAGGTAAACAGGTTATAAAGTTTCCTGTGAATTTTTATTTTTTGTGCAGGTCGTGTACCTGCCAACAGTCTAGAATAATCCTTGCATTTTTTTGGCTAGAAAAAAAAAAACATTTGTGAACCATCGAACCTCTGAATCAAATGCGTGTCTCTTGTCTCGCCAGAATGCCCACACGTCTTGAACATATGTATGAAACCTCTTGTCCTTGAGAGTAGGGATGTGTAAAATTTGCAGTACCCAGGTCCTTGGTCCGGGTGCTTACGAAAGGAAAGAATGGCTCCACACAAACAATGATCAAGTCTAGGATTGGGACTCTGTGGAAAGATGGTTGCGAGTTGTAAGGCATTTTGTATTTCTTGTGATAGTAGAATCAGATCGATACGTGATTTAGAATGTCTTACCTGATCATTGGTACGGAGTACGGAGTCATGTGTAAGTTTGCGCAGTTGGATGTAGGTAGCGATATGCATCCACCATGTCCAGGGTCTCACAAAGGTCCACTATTGTTCTTTCGTTTTCTTTCATGTATTTTGGGCAGGGGGCGGGGGGTCCCCATTGTCCATCGATCGGTCGGCCGTTGCGTTAAAGTCCCCAACGATGCTTAGCGGGAGTCCTTGTGGTACCAGAGTGGTGAGATGGGAAAAAAAAATGCTCTTTCTGTTGCAGAGTTTGGGGCATAAACACAAAAAGTACACAATAGTTTCAACTCCAACATCCCTGGGATGAAGACCCACCTCCTTTGTTCGTTGTTTGCAGTCCAGTTCACCACTTCGGACCAAGCGAGATTCCGGTGGGAACCATATTGCCACTCTTGTTGACCCTGACATCTTTGAGCGTGCCCTATAGGCCTGGTGTGGCCAGGCGGATTTGTGGGCCCAGTGGTGTTCGGGTTTATCCATGAGATGCGTCTCATTCATACAAACCACGTCGGGCCAGGTTCTTCCCCCCACTCCCTTTAGCAAGTCTCAGATCACCTGACATTTCGTAGTGTTAAAGGAGGTTAAGCCATTTACGTTCAAGGTTCTCAAATCTAAGTCTGTGTTTCAGAGACAAATTTTCCACTGCGGGCTTTCACAATACAAGGTATCAATTTGGTCCGTCGGTTCCTTTGTATTCGTCTCCTCCCCTTCTTATGCCTTTTTCTCATACCCTCGCCCAAGGTCGGGTAGACCGATTAACTGTGCATAGCAACCCGTTTCTGAGGACCCTCGACAAGCAGGTGTAAAGGTCGTCTTTGGACCAAAAAGAGTCAACTTTGACATAATATAGGGGAAGCTCCATCAACGCACCGTGGTTAAACCATTTGAGGTTGGAGTCTTTGTCCTCTTCGAAGAGGACGTATTGGTCCGTGGTGGCAATTCTCATTAGTCCTTCAAATTGTGGGAGGGTTATTTAGACTCCCGCCGCATAAAAGCGGCTTAGAAAGGGTTCCACCCTTTTTTTTAAATCATTGTCCCGCAAACCGGGGAGCGACCGAATGTTATAGAAGCCCCACCCTGGTAGTGTGACTCTTCCCTGCACTGAGGAGAGACAAAATTTCATCCTATCCCCTGCTTGTCTCAGTGGAATGACTGCGACCCCTTCTTTCTGCTGCAGGGGCTTCTCACATTGTCCAGCCTCTACCAATTGTCTAAGTTTCCTTCGGTGAGGCCACTGGGCGTATGATTTTCCCCTGCAGGAGCCAGAAGTGGCTATCGTTGTGTCGAGGGGTGGAATTGAAGGGTTGTGAAATGACGGATTCAAATGGCAAACAATTGGACGTAAGTTCAATCCCAAAAGTCCTGCAGACCCTCAGGGTACTGCGCCTGGAACCCATCTATCAGCCAATTGGCGATTATTTTCAATTCTTGTTTTGTGTCCATGTCGGCCGGAGGGGCTCCCAGATGTTATTGGTCTACGTCCATTGCTGCCACGTCTGGGG
>BFEA01000117.1:1141383-1151905 GCA_003427395.1 Chara braunii
CGAGCTTGGTGATATCGGATCCAAGACTCGACTTTTTGGGATTCAGACATGGCAACGAGGGGTTATTTGGGATCGGTGACAAAGACTTGGTGTTAACGACACTCCCATCTTCCTCCCTCCTTTCGTCTGTGCATGTCTGGACCTGAAGCTTTCTTCCTGTGTGCAGCGCCAGGCTCCTTCACACCTGGTGAGGGGTACGATGCATGTTTGGTCTGAGTTCAACCATCGGTTGGACTAGTTATCAACATTCTAGCAGTCTGTTTCGCTACTTGCTACTACGTGTGTAAGGTCAGTCCTTGTCAGGTCAGTCTTTGTATCTAAGTCTTCCCTGCGCTATTCAGCACTTTTGTATGTATGAGAATGCACATTGTCTGTCGAGATTCTACTCTCACCGCATTGTCCATTTCAGTCCTTTTCGTCACATTGCAGTTCCTCGGTTATTACAAACATCACATATCTGTGCATGTAACAATGGGTGTTTGATGAAATGATAGGGACTCCAAAATGGATATGGACGATGAAAGGTGAACCGACAAATCAATCGAACATCTATCCGCCCTATGGAAGCCAATGGCAAAACAAGGGGTCCAAAAAAATCGAAGACAAGGACTGCGGATTCCTGAGAAAACAAATTCTAGACGCACAAGGGGTTATGGAGGACAAGCAAAGGAAAAATACTTGGCAGTAACTCATCAGAACAGGGATCTCAGCAGAAAAAACATTCATAAAAAATCTAAAGGCAAAGGAAAAAGTGTTGCGTGCATTAAAAAAACACAAATGGAACGAACTCACAAAGACGAATAGAAAGCAAATCACATGAAAAGTGTCTGCCCTTCAGAGAGTTCAAGCAAACTGCTCAAACGAAAGGCGGAGCAAGACACCTCGGCCTAGTCAGGTAACAATCAGACAGCCCGCAAGGTGAGCAAAGTCAATGAAACATGCTCAACAACAGACTAAATGAATGCAGATGCTAAAGAAGGAGACCATGAGGGAACAGAGAAAACAGAGGATGAGAACGAAGATGGCAGCAAAGGCTCAATGGACGTAGGGAAAGGGGAAGAAGAGAAGGAAGGGACTGCGGAAGGACAGAAGGACGAAGCTGATGAACAAGTAACTGACGATGAGGATGACAAGATGTCCCAAGACTCCAAGGGAGAAAACACAGACCCGCAAGATGAGCATCTAGGTGAGAATGAAGGAGGGAGTGAAAACTCGCTAAAATGACTGAACGACTCTGTCAAGAAGCTTGAAAGAGAGAGAGAAGTGGAGTTTCAAATTCCAACCCAAAACCAGTACGAAATACTGGAAAAGGAACAAGAACTGTCTGAATTTTTTGCAGAACAATATGGACACAGACTGGACCAATCAGGAAAGAATGTTGTGTCTGATCAAAACCTGTTTAAATGGCCAAAGACATACACAAAAGCAGAAAGCATCCACCTAAGCAAAAAGGAGGGAAAGAACAAAGGAACTTAATTGGCCCGACACAAGTGGAAGGGAGAGAGGGCGAAAAGATCCAACTGAACACAAGAGAGGATCGAGACATGCAGAAAGAAATCCTGCACACTCAGATCATAGTCCTCAGGGATCAAAACAGGGAAATAGTCGATGACTCTGTCAACCTGCAAGGGCTAGCTCTGGGACAGAACGCTGAGATCTTCACAACGGCTAGGCTGGAAGCCAAGGGGGGCTGCAGGAAAAGAGTAGTACCGCAATACTGATGGAACGAGGAACACGGGTATTGAGAGATTGTTGTGGTCAAGTCATGGTCTCTCATATCCTTGGCCAGCCCTTCCAACAAGGTCCTAGCGGCCAACATCTCAAAGGACGCACCAGTAGCAGCGCACATCCTAGGATCCAATGATGAGTGGAGGGAAGAATGGTTAGACGACGCAGGAGACATCCTAGCCAGTGACCTCAAACCCTACATGGTGCGCTACTCGATGGAGGAACAACTTATGGATCACATGGTTTGGAAACCATGGAAGGTGATGCATGCAATCCCCTATGGTTTGATGGGAGGAGAAATTCCCTCAGAAAGGGCTGCAGTCTCAGCCTCAATAGTCAAGGGGCATGTTCTCTTTGATGGCAAGGACGACCACCTGAACCAGGTCTTGGAAACAAATTCCCGCCAGGTCAAAGTGGGCCTGACTCCCTACAACGAGTCACCTTTCAACTAACTCCACAATAAACAAATAAAAACACTAGGTCCCATTTTAAACATTCCATGACAGCACATCCCCGGCCAACGCGTGACCAAGGGGTTGGCCAGATCAAGCACTGCACAGTGAAACACAAATGTGGTTAACCAGGGGTGTCATGGAATGTTAATGGCCTAGCATCAATATTAACCAACACAGACAAATGGGACAATAAGATGAACTACTTGAACTGGTTTACAAGGAACCCACCCGATATAGTATGTCGTCAAGAAACACACTTGTCATACCCCCCATAACACAAAGCAATAATTAACATAATTCGAACAAGGCTAAAGCATGTACGCATAGGTCTTTGGGGCCCCTCGCCAAGAATAGGCTCAGCAGGAACAACGATTCTGCCGCACCAAAGCTTGAGAGCAGCCTACTTAATCCAGATAGTAGAGAGCAAACTTGACCCAGATAATAGAAAATGGATAAAAGTTCATTTCACCTACAAGGAGGAAACCTTTCAATTTATAAACGCTCATAGCCCTAATGACTTCCCACAAAAACAAGGCCTTCATAAAAAATATAATAGCTATGTGCGACGAGGAGAAACAAATAATACTAACAGGCGATTGGAACACTACTCTAAACCCGGTTAGAGACAAACTTTCGAGCTCGCGAAGAGACCAAGAATCCGCACTCCAAAGTGAAGCCCAGATAATGCATGCCTTAATACTACAAAAAAACTTAAAACTCTATATCCAGATGCAAATAGACTCACATACAGGAAAATAAATAGAACCCAACACATGTCCAACTCAACAATAGACTATTCCCTGGTTTCTGATTCCCTCACAGGGACGATCATTAATGCAGGAGTAGGGAAACTGCCCTATCACAGTGGCCTAGACCATAATCCAATATTCATAGACTTTCTCTTTGACCCAGGATTACAAAAAAAATCAGGTTTCTTCAAGATCAATAACTTAATCTTAAATAGATTTAGAGAGGGTGGGATCAGACTTCCCGGCCTTAGTAGCCAACCTCTCCAAAGCGGCCTCGATAGCCTCTAGGAAACTAGCAGGCAGAAGAAACCAACGCATAAAAGAATTAGAAGCAACAATGAATCTCGCGGAAACAAACCTTAGGAGCAATCCAGGAGTGACATCTTATGAGGAACTATTATCCTGAACTAGAACAAAACTGGCCAATTGGAATGCTTGGAGGGAAAACGGATTGGGACTAAAAGCAAGGATCAAAGAATGGGAAGAAGGAGGAAAAATGACCAAGTTCTTCTTTCAAAAAATTAAATCCGAAGGAAGCAACTCAGCCATTCAACAACTAAGAGGGGAAGAAGGGATGTCATCAAACCCAACAAAAATAGTCTCCATAGCAGAATCCTTCTACAAATAACTCTACTCTACCAAGACTGAAAGTCCCACACCAGGTCAGTCCTAAAAGCTAGAGAAAAATTTTGCAAACTCCTAGACAAGACAAGCCTATCCAGCTTAGCCATAGAGCTTGACCAACCAATCAACAGCGAAGAACCGAGAAAAGCCCTAGATTCCATAAAACCAGGGAAAACCCCAGGCCTAGAAGGCCTCTCCAAAGAGTTATGGCAAGCATATTGGCCTCTTTTAGGAGAGGAACTCTGCAATTTTATTAAGTCAGCATGGGACAAAGAAAGTCCGGGACCTTATCTAAGTATTGGCATAATCACGTTACTCTACAAGAAGGGAGACCCCATGGACATAAATACCTACATATCTATCACCCTTCTAAAAGTAGCGTACAAAACCCTGGCCAAACTGTTAGCCAATAGGATAAGGAAGATTACCAAAAACTGCTTTCACATAGACCAAACGGGATCTATCCCTCGCAGATTCATCCTAGATAATGTAATGACTCTTGTTGAATCTGTAAGGTACATCAAGGACAACAAAATGAATACAATCCTCTTTTTCGACTTTGAAAAAGCCTACGACCAAGTCAAGTGGGACTTCCTACAACAATGTATGGAAACAATGGGAGTAGGTCTCAACTTTAGGAAATAGGTACGGGTCCTATATAACGATGCCTTAGGAGCAGTACATGTGAATGGCAATATCTCCAACATGTACAAGATGTCTCGTTCAGTTAGATAGGGAGATCCCCTGGCCGCACCAATCTTCCTCTTCATTATGGAAGCCATAGCATCATTCCTGAGAAAAGACCCTCCATTTATAGGCTCACTGGTCAGCCAGAGGAAAGCTCTCGCAATTATCACATTCCTCCTACAATCCTATTTGCAGACGATCTGACAGTACTAATAAGAGCCTCTTCCTCATTTGTCCAGGCTCTAACCAGAGCTGGAACGCGATGCATCCCCTGTCCACAGGTAGGCAGAGGCTTTTCTTTGTATGTCCTTCACTGCATTCTGGTCGGGGGACTAGAAAGCTGCCACATACCACATCATTGAGAATATGGACAAGTTCAACACTAGTGGTCGTCAATACAAAGGTGTGAATCTTTCCCCAGGAGCTCAGTTTGCTGGTCATTTTTGCCAGTAGACTGGGCATGTCCTGACATTTTCTATCCCTAGGACTCTGATTGGGCCATTGGGATCTTACCAGGACATTCCTTCAGGAGTATCGGCTGACAATTCCACGTTGTCTGCTGTTATCCACCAATCTACTGTTTTCTGCCAATTGATACGCATTTCGGCTGCCTCGTTTCTTGTCTGGTCTTGGTTTGGGGCTCTCTTTTTCATGGTCCATGACTTGCTTATTACCCAGAAGACGCGTCCATGTTTTCTAGTGTGTTGTACACTGGGAGCTGTTGTAGACCTTCCAAGGCCAAGGATCTCCACGGGAGATTAGGGCTAGTTATTAGTTTTATGATCCATTTGGTATGTAGTGCTTTTGTTTGGGCGGTTGGGTCTAGTATTCCCAAGCCTCCCTGACATGTAGAGAAGTCTTTCCAGCCAGAGTCAGACACCCACGCACAAAAGAAGAGATACTTAGGCAACCTCTCTTCTGCAACCAATGGATAGCCACCAACAGCAGAACACCTTTCACCCTCGCCACAAAGGATTTGAAATGGGGCTTCTGACTAGAAAGAGTGATCTGGCAAATCAAACACATCTGGGACGTGGACAAGCAGGATTGGGTGAATGTCAAACAACTCCGTAGCAAGCTTAAAGGATGCCACAACTTAGCACAAAAACTACAACAAGTAACAAATGCCATACCAGTAGAATGCGGCCCAGTGCTCCAAAAAGAAAGACAATGGAACACAAGAGACTGGGCAGTAATGACACACATTAAACCCTGTGATTACACTCTAGTCTATTCAGGAAGGATAGAAGGGAGAAATAACTGGTACACCTTCACCATGCACAAGTTAGAGCAACCAGGTATGGACGTTAGCAAAGTCAGCAAAGACTCGTCAGTACAGATTTCAGTTAGAGAAGACTACCCTAGGAAAATCAGAGTAATAAAAAATGACGAACTCACTCTATTCCAGCCCCAAACCGCTCTAGAGGACCTAGAAGTAGACCCAACAGAATGGGCATGGAATCTCAATCATAGCCCATCCAGGATAAACCTCAAATTTAACTTGCTCCAACACACAACTAGACTAGGGTACAGACTAACGTGCAGATCCCCCTGAACCAGTCAAAGCAGATCGCTGGCAGAAGCACCTAGAAGTAGACCCGGGAAAACTAAACAAGATACCGTGGAACCAAATAAATGCTCTACACCCCCCTAAAGCCAGAAGCCTTCAATGGCAAATATTATATCTAGCAATCCCCTTGAACCAATGGTTGAATGTTAGAAGAAGAAAGGAAGACCGTAGTCCATTACAAGAATTGTGTGCTAATTGCACTGAGGGCCAGACAAAGAATCTCTTCCACTGCCTTCTCCTCTGTCCCAAGATAAAACCGATTCAGGCTAAGATTATCCAAGATCTGGGACGCAGTTACCTCAACAGAGTTCACAATAAACCCGACCCTCCTATTACTAGGTTTTATAATGCCCGAAGACCGGGGCCCCTTACAAAAGAACTTCTTTCAAATTCTTAGGAAAGCAATGCTAGGGGCCATTTGGAGGAAAAGATGCCAGGAAACAATAGACAAGCAACAAATGCACCTAGTTGAAGCGTGGCGCCTACTCCAACAACAGGTGGAGACAGAATACTGGGTCAGATGGTGCAAAGTGAGACGGAAAATGAAAGCAGATGATCTCAAAGCAAAAGAACATAAACAAAAATTTGAGGAAAATTATCTAGCGAAGGGCAAAATAGCACACATCAAGGCTCAAGGATTAGCTTTTACACTCAGAGAGATTGCCCCCCGGACCTTCCAAATAGACACAGAATACTTCTAACAGCATACCAGAATCATTCATTGTCCACATGCAGTCTAACTAGGTTAGAGAAAAAAATCATCCCCCAACCACACCACAATACACACGCACAATCCCCCGGACACTAACTACCGATGTATCCATATCTCACAAAATCCCGCTCCAATGACCCCACACTCACAAGCGATATTGGGATCCACGATGCAAACCAAGACACAAGTACAGAAAACAGCACTAGCTGTTTTCACTTTCCCTATCCTACTAACGTCATAAAACCAAAGGTCTAAAGACTCTAAACGAATTCACACTTTTTGTCAAGCAAGGGTTTTAGGTCCTAAGCAAGAAAGTAATAAATAGAAACATTTATTTAGCTTCACAGGAAATCAACAACATTTCCCCGAGAAGAACGGGCCAGGCTAGTGAATCCTAGGGGGGGGTCAGTAGTGAAATACCGAATAGAGAAGGTGACCTACCCGACATCAAACTGTCATAAAACCCAGAAAAAACAGATAGAGGGTAAGAGAGAGTTATGGGTTAGGGTTTAGGGTTTAAGGAATACGTCTTAGAAGCTTTCCACAGCTTCAGACTTTCAGAAAAAGTTCAAACCATTATCAATGCTAGAAGCCCTAAGGTTCTTTCTATTTAGCAAAACCGACAGTCAATGAGTACAGACAGTAACTCCAGCACTTAAATCTGATCGGACAGCCGAGTGCGAGGAACGAGCCCTCACGGGGCCCTAACAGACATCACATGTTCTGGGCAAAGATCCCCAGCAAGCCAAGTGCCCGCCGTAAGTGAAGGCGGGCCTGAATATTCGTCAAAGGCCAAAATTCGACATTTTCATATGTGGGTATTCAGGCTCTTGCAGCACGCCAGTTGGTTGAATGGATGCGTGAGCCTCACTAAGCTGCGTCGTACAGTTGGCCCAGGCCTTGACAGTTGCGCCTGGGCGCATACACACAAAGCAGGGCCGATACATTGAGAAGCAGGCCATCGGTCTAAGCAAAAGCAGTACTGTCGATGCACCTACCTGAGAGCCCTGCACAGATGCAGCATACAGCCCAAGTCCGGAGACTCAGGCTGTGCCCAACTGTAAATGGGGCCCAGGCCCTCAACTGTAGTCTCGGGCCTGGCCGCAGGGACTGAGGCCCAGCCGGAAGCTACTGGAAGCTTCCAGCCAGGCCACACGCAGCATCCAAGTGGCTGCCAATTCCATAAAAGAAGTGAGGCAGCCCAGGCCAGGCATTCTGGCCTGCGTAGGCAATGCGGAAGTGCTGCTGACGGGGCGCGTGGAGGTCAAGTGGGGCGCTGCAGGGCAGGGGGATGCAGGCAACCATAGCCGGGCTGCTGGGTGCCAGGGGGTAATGCGGGCGATCTGGTGGTCTTCAGGGAAGGAGGCGAGTGTGGGGTTATCAAGGTCTGACTGAGGGTGAGGAGATACGTACCTGGTGCATGAAGAGAGGTCGGCTATGGTGTTGACAGTCATGTACATTGGTCTTCGAGAGTCGAAGTGAGCCTGTTGCGTGAACACAGCTGTAGGTAGGATAGTCGGGTAGAGTAGGATGGGCGCTGGGCGCCAGACAGAGAGGAGCGAATTTGGATACTGTGTTGGTGTGGCCTACGGCTTGACCACTGGCTCATTACTTCATTGTATTGGTCTATATGGATGGTTTCTCGGTGCATTTGTACGCTCTGCTTGGACACGACTACTTGGACATCTGTGTGATTTCGCAACTTGGTTTTCTGTATATCGTTCACACTCATATTCCTTGCACGAGCAGCTGAGAGGAGTAAACTAGTCAAGACCTCCGCAGATAAGCCACAATCCACAAACAGAGGTATCAGAAGTCAACCCTCCTACAGTTGGCACGACCTAACTCAACTGTAGGAGGGTTGACTTAAGTCAAGCAAGCTAACTTAGGCAGGGATGAGGGGTGGTACATCCTTCCAAGAGGAAGTAATCAATACCGTCCACTCCAGCTGCCTAACCATAATGGGGAGGAGCGTGTGCGTGTCCTTTTTGTATTCATCATTGACTTGCCGGAGGAATAGGAAACGGACTGTTGCTCCCTAGAATGGTAGGAGCCAGAACCGTGAGGTTCTGTTTTTCTATAAAATAAAAAGAAGGAAAAAAAAAGAAAATTGAGAGTCATATGCATTACAAGGGGTGTTACAGAGTTGGCAGCATTACCTTCTAGGTAGGCACGTCGAAGTGTACCCAGACCACGAGACCCTGGACTGGTGTGGCAACCTAGTTTAGAATGTTCACTAAGTTACCGAGACAGGCACAGGACATGAACGAGTTTGACTTTGAGATTATAGCTAGAGTAGCCTGGTTAAGGGAAGTACAACGGTTAAGGGAAGTACAATGAAGTTCTAATGCCTTGCCCTAAACAGCAGACTTCTTTGAAATGATAGTGACTTACCTCAACGCAAATGATAAGGTGCTCAGTGAGAAATTATAGCTAGAGTAGCGGAGAAACCTCACCTCACAAAGGGCCCGGATATAGAGTTGCTCATGGTTTGCTATTTCTGATCTCCGATTGTGTAAACATGCATTCCCGACAACAAGGAGATTCATAGCATACTGTTCGGAGAGTGCTACCGTCTTCACCCAAATAGAACGCCCGGTCATCATAGCCATATCTGGGGCAGTTTTCTGTCTAGATGGAGCGATAATGACCGGGTGTTCTATTCGGGTGAAGGCGGTAGGACGTTGAAGGTCACTTCGATTGGACGAAGACCTACACAGACATGCCTAGATCCCCTACATGTGAGCACTGAGCAGGGATAAAATCTGACTACATTCATTACATCCAAGGGTCCAAGTATGCCAGAGAGACAAGAGTACGACCTAAGCACCCCTAGACTGCTGAGAACGAAACCGATTCCCTCTGGACCCTGAGAGTCGGTGTCTATAGACTTCATCGCTACAAAAGTCAAGCGCAGGAGAGGGGGCGATCAAGTCAACAATACAGGTTCAGCAAATATGCAGAATTTGCCAGAAGAAGCAAAGTCAGCCTTAGTTATCTGCAAATTCTTCACGCATTAGGGTGAAGGATAACAAGCATCCTCTGACATACTTCGCGGTAGTGATGTTAGGTTACAGTGGAGCACTGGCAGCAGTTGCTGAAAGTCTATGGATAGCAGTTGACTGTGTCGTCAGGTAGACACCTACCTAGAATAACAAACTGCTACAGCAGACTCTCTGTTTGTATGTTGGACCAGATCAGATTGATTGTGACAAACACTTACTACTAAGGTGATCTAGTCTGACTAAATCCAAAAGAGCTGTTACCTGAACAAGGAATCTTAAAAAAAATAAAAAATAAAAAGAACAAGGAATCTCACAGAAGTTGTTACCTGCATAGAGAGGGCCATGAGAAGTGTTGGATGCAATACACCAATGGAGAACTCAGAGAGAAAGCCCCAAGAATACTCTCCCATTATATATGGCGTCATAATGTTCTCACGCATCTCCGCATAAAGGACTTCATGCATCTCCACAGCGAAGTCACAGGAACGTACCATAGTACCTGTCGAAAAGGTTTGGGTAGTTCGGTTGAGTAAGATAGAAGCTATAGGACCCGGTAAGTTTGTCGGTCCAGTCAGTCCCGTCTGCCGATCACTCAGACCCAGTTGGAAGCTTGGTCCCATGAAAGTCTGAGAAATTACTGGATGTGTCGCAGGCTGACCACAGCGAACAACAAAGATCGGTAGCGTACCAGAGAAGTTGTCACAAGATTGGGAACTGCAAAAAAGTACTAAGCCCAGTGGCAGCAAGGCATCAACAAATTCTCCATCTGAGCTCGCAGCAGAAGCACTGTTGTGGTCTTGTGCCACAGAGCATGGAGTAAGGTGGTCAACACTGAAAGGTGCCACAGCCTAGTTGAGTGAGAGAGAGACATCGATGCGGGATGAAGCCATTTACACACACACACACAGGGAGGGAGGGAGAGAGAGAGAGAGAGAGAGAGAGAGAGAGAGAGAGAGAGAGAGAGAGAGAGAGAGAGAGAGAGAGAGAGAGAG
>BFEA01000117.1:1151935-1162186 GCA_003427395.1 Chara braunii
AGAGAGAGAGAGAGAGAGAGAGAGAGAGAGAGAGAGAGAGAGAGAGAGAGAGAGAGAGAGAGAGATTCACCTGTTTGCGGCCATCACTTCCCAAGTATGTATTCATGAGACTTTCTTGTATAAGCCTTCAAATTTCCGAGCAATTGCCTAAGTGTTCTCATTTCATGTTTGGAGCTTGGTGTGATGAAGTGTGGACATGCTGTGGTGTGAAAAGCTGTATGAATTTGTGGGATCAGTGCAACATGTTTAAAAAAAGAAGAAGAAGAAAAGTCCTTGTGTGAGTATAACAGAAGACATACACCATCGGACCTTGCCATCATTTTGGCATAGAATGTATACCGTGAAAAGTAAACTGATCGACATTTCATATCGAGAGGGAAATGGAAACTGTAATCGTTTGCGTATTGAATGAATCAGCGGTTTGATGTATCAGTACATCAACCAAAATTTGTCACAACTTTGTGGTTAACAGGGACCCGCACTTTCAGCTCCTGACTCAAATTTGTGAAAGCGCACTTTTGCCTTGCTGTTTTATGTTTTTTTTTAACTTCTTTATTTTATTTTTCCTTTTTTTTTTAGCAATTAGTTAGTATGGTCTCCAGAGTCCAGACCCTCCACTCTATGAATTGGTGGCAAGTTTTTGGTTAAAATGACCCCCTTGGGCAGATCTGCGTAACAGATCTGAGAGGAAAGGGTGACGCACGGCAAGCTGACAGTCAATCCTCCACCAGGTTGGAGTAATCAATGCTGCTCAGGGGTCCTTCGGCCAGACGGAAGGAAGCGTGGGTATATCACATTTGTAAAACTATTTTGACTTGCCGGTGGAATAGGAACCGGACTGATGCTCCCCAGAATGGAAAGGAGCCAGGACCTTAAGGCCCTGCTTTTTTATTAAAAAAAAAAAAAAAAAAAGACCCCCTTGGGTTTTGTTATAAATGGCATGACAAGCAACTTGAAGCAAGTTGTCTGAACATTTGGGCCTCTGTTAACCGCCTCTCAAATTTGAAATTTGTGAAGGAGTGTTGCCAGGGCCGCCACTTGACCCACCGGCCCAGATTCTTCATTTCCGACCAAGGGAAATGAAGTTCAGCAACACAAACAAAAAAGAAACCAGTTGGTGAGACCATGCCTGGATCTGCAATACAAATGGAAACTATCTTATCTCATCTCATCTCAACCTCTCTTTCTCTTTGTCTGTTTTGCGGCTTGTGCCTGTGTTAATGTGAATTTCTGCAGTGTGAAGTTCGTCGTCGAGGCACCCAGAGGCATACGAGGAAACCTGTTGGACAGCTTGGACTTACTTCAGTCAAAAGACAACTTCAAGGTAACAGTGATGAATTACTTCAACAGAGGGAAATCTCTGCCGTCGTCACCCGAATACAATGTATGGTCATTTTTATAGCTGTACTTGGGGCAACTTTGAGTCTAGTAGGTACAGCAATAATGACTGTATGTTGTATTCGGGTGACGAAGGTAGAGCGCTGGAGAATCATTGCAACATTTGTGAAAACTGCAAAACTCAGCAATTGCTGCAACTGTGGGGAGGTTACCACCTAGTCCACTGCCAAGTCTCTTCTTACGAAGTCCAACCGGATGCCGCCAATTTGGAAATGCGATTTACACTCACTTTTTTCTCACTGCTGAGTCAGTGGTAGCTGAGGTGTCTACTGAGTCAACAAGTGTGGGGTCAAATGGCGGGTCATCTAATGTGTGAATTGTGGAGTCACACGCGGAGGAGAGAGGGTTAACGACGGCCTAAATTTTCGGACAATTTGTCACACCAGTTATGCTAACACCCAAGGGCCATTTTAACCAAACTTGCCACCAATCCTTAGAGTGGACAGCAAATTAACTAACTGCCCAAAAAAAAAAAAAAAACTATAAAACTGCAAGGCATTAAAAACAAAAGTAAAAAAAAAGTGCACTTTCGTGCAAATTTCGCCAACGTGCGTTTTGCCCCCATGCTTTTTTCCTTGGTTGGAAGCACTCAAGTCGTCCTGGCATCAGTAAGTACGACACCAGGAGGAGCAAAACCGGGTGGATGGCTGAGACAGATATTAAGGAGCAAAGTGAGGTGACTGAGACTGACGGGGGTGGGGAACTAAAGGGACCAAGCAGGAGAGCAAGGAACAGCAGAAGTCTCAATCCAGCGACAAGCAGAAGGAAAAAAGTTAAAAAAACACTAGGAAGCCAACACCTGAGAAACAGTCCAGGACACCCTGATTACTACTGCGTTTTGTGGCAGTTCACAATTGTGGGGTAAGACTCCGTAAGGGGGATTACTCCAACTGTTTTCCAGAGTAGATGGACAAGAGGTAGCAAGGGTCTTACTTAAATCACTATGGTTAAGGTCAAACTCTGGTTCTGGAGAAATTATTGGTAACAAGGTGTGGAGCAGTAGTGCAATCAGACTCGTTCTCGTTCACACTTTTCATTCCTGCGTGAGCCATGCGGAAGCGCTGTCACAGCGTCTTGTGCAAGGAGGTCTGCAGTGAGCCCGGAGGACGCAGTGGGCGAGAGAGAAGGAGTTAGTATAGCGATAGGGTAGAGGCAGCCATAGCTGCCATAGCTGTAGTTAGTGTGAAGTGTGTGAGTGTATGTGTGAGTGTTCAGAGTTACGTGTGTGGAATATCCAGGGTGATCCGGTGTGTGTGAACAGTGAGTTGTTTGGGCGCTAAGTCGCCATAGTCGCCAGTTTGCTGTGCTGCTGTTTACATGCATGAAAAGTGTGAACGAGAACGAGTCCGATTGCAGTAGTACATCCATCCTGTTAGAGGAAGTAATCAATTCTGCTGTCTGAGCATTGATCCCTAAGTTGACCATAACGAAGGGCATTGTTGAGCGTGTTGCTGATTTAAGGGACACCCCTGATTTCGTGTGCTTACAAGAAACTCACCTGACGAACTCAGACGACCAGCCCAGAGTACTGAGAAACAACTCAGAAGACCACCAGAAACACAGTAGCCCGGAGTACTGAGAAAGTGCAATGGGTTAAAGATGCCGGTTGGGCGCCAGCCGCTCGACCTTACTCCTCTGGAGTTTTCAGCATAGACGTGCTGCAGCAGTCAGGACTCAGGAGGGTATTAATCGAAGGCTGGGAGATTGACAGAGAGGAGGGACGTTGCGTGAAACTGAAGTTTCAGTTTCACTCAGAACATTACAGTCTACAACGACTCTAGATTGCATTTATTGCCCCAGCGGACTTCAGCCTAGATCCCAGGCGCTAACCAGACTGCAGGCAGAACAAGAGCCCCATCGCCACATCATCCTTGCTGGGGGCTGGAACGCAACGCTCGATCCCAGCAAAGATCGTATGTCTGGTGCGTATCAAGGCTGGGATGCTGCGATTTGGGAAGACGCACTTGCCAATTCATAGTCTAATGACAGAATGAGACTTCATTGATCCATACAGGCTATATTACCCCGGAGAAAGACAGTTCACTGATCGTAAACGGAACTGCAACCAGCATGTCTCTGCGTCTCAAACAGGCAGCTGGCAGTCAAACGCAAAGCCAGGCAGCAAGAGCTTCGGCAAGCTCTTAGACTACTGTCGTCACCCGAATAGAACGCCCGGTAATTATCGCCGTATCTGGGCTGAAAATTGTGCAAAATACAACTATAATGACCGGACATTATATTCGGGTGAAGAAGGTAGCGGAAAGTAATCTTATTATGCATCCAGGCTCTGAGCTATATGAACGAGTGCTGGGCAATGCCAGATTCGAACTAGGAGAGTGAGAGAGGTGGAGAGCATGAAGACTCCAGATGAGAGCAAGGTTCAGGGAGTGGGAAGAAGGGAAGGCGAAGGACCAAATATTTCTTCCAGAAGATCTAAACTAACGGTGGGAACTCGGCAATAGAACAGTTAGAGGGACCCGATGGGCTCACTTCTTCGGTATGGTCAAAGTAGCTCATGGCGTCTGCAACACCCTCTGCACCTCGCGGGAACAAGAGTACCCACGAGATCAGGTGCCCTCGGCAACGCTTCTATGACCAGGTAAATTGGAGTTTTCTCCAGCAGTGTATGGAAGCAATAGGGGTAGGACTGAATTTTAGGAAGTGGATTAGGGTACTGTGCAATGATGCTTACAGACAAGTACAGGTGAATGGACGTCTTTCAGATCCATATCCAATGTCACGCTCTTCTTAGGCAAGGAGACCCATTGGTGGCACCTATCTTCTTGTTGTTTATTATGGAAGTAGTGGCATCGTTCCTCAGAAATGACCCCTCAATTCAGAACTTAGTAATGGAACCGGATCAGCAAGGACGGGAGTTCGCTATTCCGACTACCACTCTATTTGCAGACGACCTAACGGTCCTGATCTGTGCTTCGTTCTCCTCCTTCGAAGCCCTCACCAGAGCAAACATGCATTCCAGCTAGCCTCTGAAATGAGAATTAATTGGTCGAAGACGGGAGGGTGGTGGTTAATTGATCAGAACGATGTGAGACCTGGTCCAGCAACTAGCCCGGAGGGCATGCAATGACTTTCCTTCCGGGCGAACCCCTCCATTTCCGAGGAATTAAGTTCACAGAAACGGGACCGCATCACTCCATGGCCCTGGATCTGTTATCCAAGATGTTAATGAAGTTGGGATGTTGGTCATCGGTATATACCTCCCTATACACAGACAAGCACTAACCTTGAATGCACACAGAGAGAGAGAGAGAGAGAGAGAGAGAGAGAGAGAGAGAGAGAGAGAGAGAGAGAGAGAGAGAGAGAGGGGGGGGGGGGGGGGTGGGAAGGGGGGGTTATGAATGAAAATAATGTCATATCATTGAAAATTTTATAGGCACATTCAAGGCTCATGGTGGACCAGAAATCTGAGGGTATGATGCTGAAAAAGGAGAAATGTACGTGGCGATGGTAACGTGTGACCAATGTGGCACATGTTGAGTTGTTGCAGTCAAGCCGTAGGGTGCTGAGAGACCGAACATTCTCGGAGCTCCCCCTGATCGTCTACAGGATTTGCCTTTTCCATGCCTTAGCTCAGGAGCGCCGAGCATTTGGTCCACTAGGGTGAGTGAGTTTACCAACCCAACCCAACCCACCTTTTTAATGAATGCCTTCCCCCTTCCACTCCTAATCATAACACCGGCCACCTTATCTATCATCAAATCTTTCATTTTCAAAATTCTATTCCTCTTTTGAGTCTTTTCCTTCTTCTTCTTTCTTCCAATGCAAAAAGGGGATAGCCTAAAAAAACGTCCATCTTATTTCATCATCAAGATTCGAACTCATGGTCTGTTTATCAAGATGTACATATGTGTAGAATTTACTATTTAGCCACATACTCTGGGTGACCTATTGTCAATCTTGCTGCTACGGAAACTTAACGAAAAAAAAGAAACCTTGCCAAAATTTTAGAACTTTTTAGGAGTGTGTGGGGAGGGGGGGGGGAGGGAAGAAGAAAATTTAGCCAATCTGCAGATGTCATCCAATGAGCAGAATTTATCCAGATAGCCCATCCATTGAGTGGGATGACAACAAAGAATGTGTCTTTCTCATGCACTGAAGATTGTGAGACTGTACGTCAGAAACTAGAGATCGTATTGCTAAGTAATCCCATCTTCCGCATTGTTGGTCCCACCGCTATTTGTCAGTTTGGCATTGGGGCTGTGTTATAGCAAGAAGACGAGACAGGACTGCTCTCGGTCGAGTACATGCGCTGAAAGCTAAACTCCCAAAAGGTCGCCTTCTCCACTTATAAACACAAACTCTCTGCACGTCCGGAAGTTTTAGAGTATCAGAGGTATTACCTCCTCAGACAACACTTCAACCGTTCAACCGTTTCAATGTTTTTTTTTCTTTTTTTTCCCCTTCTTTCCATGTCTATTCAGATCATAAGACTTTGCAATCGTTTGCAATCATTTGCACTCGATAAAGAGTTTATTAAAGACCCAGCCCAAACTGAACACCACACCGACCTGAGGAGATCAATGTGTACGGCGGCTACGGCCTTGAGTTGAAGGTTGAAACATACGAAAGGTTGTTACAATCGTATTGCTGATGCTTTGTCTCGCCATCCTGAAAATATGAACTTCATTGTCAAGTCCTTGGATATATTCTCCAGACTTCGCAAACCAATAGTGGAAGCAACCTCGAAGGACCGTACTTCTTGTCCTATCTGGCTGACCATAGTAGCAAGCATGATTTTTGCTTTCATACGGTATGCTGCTCCACGCGCATGTGGGACGTGATTGACTGTGTACCTAATTGTAAGTCAAGGCGCTCTAGAATTTTGGGCAAATGTCATGACAACCACGGTCACTTCGAATTTTTTAAAACGCGTGCGAGGTTATTCCTGAAATTTTACTGACCTTGTATGGACTATGGAGGAATTTGCCCGTCAGTTGGTGGAAACGAGTTTGCCAAAGAAACAATTCACCAGCAACAGCTCCTTGGTTTGCTCAAACTACTTCCTGTTCGCAAAGGCCATGGTGAATCTGTTTCGATTGACATCATTGACATGGGCAAAGAACATAGAAACGGGGTTTTGTAGATCATGGTTTGTGTTGATAGATTTTCCAAGTTTGCCAATTTGATTCCCTTACCATCCCATGCAACCTGGTGATCGAGGAATTTGAGAAACATTACATCCTCGAATGGACCCTCCCGAAACAATTGCGAGCGATTATGGTATGTGCATGCTTCATTAGTTCGCAGTAATCTTTCGCTATCGAGCTTTACGAAGCACAGATGACCATGACCTCAGGTCGCCATAGGGAAGCTAACGCACAACCCCAAGAATGAACCAGACAGTCACACAATCGCTGTGTTCGCTCATTGTCTCTAATCAGAACAATTGGGACRAGGACCTGCCAGCAAAAAAAAWKCACAATGAATGAACCAGACAGTCACACAATCGCTGTGTTCGCTCATTGTCTCTAATCAGAACAATGGGGACGAGGACCTGCCAGCAAAAAAATTGCACGATGAATGAACCAGGCAGTCACACAATCGCTGTGTTCGCTCATTGTCTCTAATCAGAACAATTGGGACGAGGACCTGCCAGCAAGAAAATTGCACAATCACTCGATACATTCAAGTACCGGTATGAACCCAGATGAGTTGCAGGTCGGTTGGGCAGTTCGCAGTCCTATGGACTACTTGCTGCCTGATCGACATGCTGGCCTGACCCTTGGCATGCTTTACTATGGTGTGAAGGACCAGAAACTGCTTGCGGGTCATCTTAACAATGTCCAGATAGCCCGAGACCCTTCGCAAAGGTCCACCATGCAAACAAGCGCCACATACCTGCTGCATTCAAAGTGGGAAACTATGTCTCCGTTAAAATGTCTGAATTATCTGACGAGGAAGGAGTGTGACACAACTGTTGCCCCTCTACCACAGATGTTCGTTCACGTATTCTCAAGGTCCTACGAAATGAGCATCCTGGACCTTCCCTTCATCGTTGATCTCCTTCCACATCTGTGTACGTATCCGGTCTTTTGTGCCTTTAGAGTCTAAACTCTATCCCTTCACTATCTCAAATGGATTTCCCGGCAAACCATCTATGATCCCCCACCCCATCAGTGATGGCTTTGAGGTTTATTGCTTCTGCAAACACAAAGGCAAAAGACGAAAGTGTGAGCATTTGGTGTACTTTCTTTATCATCCACTCGACAATTTCCACTTGAATCCTCGATCCAAGTAGCAGACAACCCGCAACTCGTATTGTCAAAGCATACAAGTGTGGACTGATGCGTGACTACAACGTGAGCGAGTGTACGCTTGTGTTTTTCGCATTATGTGCCTATGATGCATTTTGCGCAGATCCCTAGGTTCTTTCTAGCTCAATGGGACCTTGCTTCTTGGTCAGTGGGATTGCAGTGACCCGCACATAATCAGTTTGAGATTTAATATTTATGCAGTTTGATGTGCTAAATTTCCAAGCCCTGACTCAGATCGCTGTTTGATTGCCTATGTCTAAGTCCCGATGCGATAATTGCTCGTACGAACTACGTTCTCGTACTGTGTTATCTGTGTCCTTGGAAGGGGTAGTTTGGACATAAGGGACACTACAGGAATAGGACTGAAATTGGATCCCGGAAAGATGGCTAGAACGCGTAGGATGGACAAGGACATAAGTAGAATTTGGCTAGTACCCGGTAAGGAGTTTCCAACAACTTGGCGAGGCCCAAGTAAGGCCCAGTAGGCTTAGAAGATCCCAGTAGCTTCCAAAAATATCATGAGTAGTAAGGGCCTGTACCTAGTTAGCTTGTAAGTCAGATGCGGGCCTGGAGTGTGAAAGTGAAGACCTCCATGGCTATGGAGCAGTAGTAGTAGTAGTCGTAGGGTGTAGGCCTAGGCTATGGAGGTGAAAGGTGAAGAACCCCAAGCTCGGCTATGGTGAATGGTGAAGGGAGCAAGTAGAGGTGGAGGGTGAAGAACCCCAAGCTCGGCTATGGTGAATGGTGAAGGAAGCAAGTAGAGGTGGAGAAAGAGGATGAAAGAGAGAACCGGCATGGGAGACTCAACTTTGGCTGTGATAGACCTTCATCTCAAATTCCTTGGTTGGCATTGCATCTAGCAGGCCCATGTGTGGGAATTGTCTGGTCTTGGACTTCATCCGAGAGTGTGGCTATGGCGAATGAGAAAAGAGAGGCATATTAATTGTTGCCTTGTCCTTTGAACATCTGCGATGGGCATGGATGAAACACCATAGATGGAGATGCAACCGAGAAGAGAGGAGTGAGGTTGAGGCTGGAAGGAGGTCTCTTTTAGTGTTTGTAATAAGGAGGAATACTTGGACATGGTCCCTGTTCATTCATTGATTTTTGTTCTAGCTGATTGATTATAAGAAGAGGAGGAGGAAGGGAGAAGAAGATGAGATGGAGAAGAAGAGAGGGAGAATATGTTGGTTTCAATTCTTCTTCCATTCTTTTCATTATATTCTGCTTTTTTTTTCTCTTTCCACTTCTACTTTAGAGTTCAGCAAGTGTCACATTTTCTCACGTTTGAGTTTTGCAACACGGATGGCGTAGGGTCATAACAATAAATGCAAGGGCTCTTTCATTCCCTCTTCAGCCTTCAGGACTCTCCGACTCAGAGCTCCCCCCATAAGCACCTATCCCATTGCTGAAGTCACTGATGTAGTCCCTTCGCAATAGTTCAATTCCATATGCAGATCCAACCATCAACACGAATGCCAACTATAGATGTCGGTTCTCAGCACCGCTGGCCTCCAGATTCAAACTGCTGACTCAACGTCACCAGCAACACCAGGTAAGTCATGTAAGCCTCTCTCCACTCTCCGTCAACACAGGTCTGATCTCCCTCAACCTATCTCTCTCTCTACACCTAAGCTACGGTGCAGGGCTTCTACTACTCTAGCTAGGCTACCTGCGCTCCCGCTCACTCTCACCAGTACTCGGTCTCTGCCTCCTCCAGTGCTAGCACTTTCGGAGCAGTGCTCCAGCATCCAGCAGTCTGAACCAGGGATGAATTTGCCGGCTGCGGCAGGTCAGTCTTCTTGTAGTGTTGACTTTGACTTGGTTGGGCCTGCCCACTTTTACCTTCTCGGACGGTTGAGATTTCTAGATCTGTCTGGCACAGGTTTACTATCGGCCAATGTGCGCCTGGACCCAGCCGGCCTCGGAAACTTCTGGAAAACTGCATTCAACCATTGTATGTGTATGTGTATTTGGCTCTTTGACTTTCCCAAAGTCGAGTACTGATCCATGGGGTGCCTCTTTTGACCCTACGCCCAGGACCTTTTGACTCAAGGACTTTTTGGCGCCCGCTCAAGGGCAATGGATGTGACTTTTGTTGACCCACTTGAGAGAAAAATTTACGACTCTAGACTGCGGAGATTTTGAACCGGGTTCTTTGCACTTTCGCCGTCCCGCTTTTGAGTTCCATCCCAGGAACCTCAATCTTCATCAGCTATGGCTTTTCTTTTTAATTCTCTTTCATAACCCACAATAATATTGCAATAACCCATGCCATATGTCTCGTGGAAAAACTGAGGGCCAACTCGACCACCCTCAGCCCAGGCCGAAACGGGGGCAAAAAGAACCCCACACGAGGACTCAGGGCCTAAAGTCAACTGTCGTGACCCCAACAGTCAAAGTCCAAAGGTACCCAGCCCAGGCCGCAGGTCAAGCACACACACTTGTTTGTATGCAGGTACCCAGACAGGATCAGGTCCAAGGGAGAAGTCTGCAACTGTACAATCCGGGCCCTCGGCTGTGAGTCAATCTGGACGACTGTGGGAAAAGCACCCGAGGCCAGACAGCTTCGACAACT
>BFEA01000117.1:1195803-1212050 GCA_003427395.1 Chara braunii
GGTGTACCAGACTTTATGGGACTCCGGCTCCCAAGGCGATTTCGTCCATCCTCCTGTTGTCAAGGAGGCTCGACTTTGCATCGTCGTCCCACATTCCCCTATCTCTGTTACGCTAGGAGACAACTGGATAAAGCACCTCTTAGATCAGACGGTCCCCAATCTCCTGTTCTCTTTTCCCCTCTAGACATGGGATAGTACCCGTGCACTTCCACGCCTTCGATCTGATGGAGATAACGTATGACTTTATCCTTGGCACCCCCTGATCCTGTCAGTTCCGCTCAACTGAGGCCAAATGAGAGACCAAGTCACTCGTTCTTAAGACAAAGTGTCATCTTACCCATTGTGTCCTCTTTCTGGGTACCACGGTCGACATTCCCGTCACCTTCCTGTCCAGTCCCATCAATCTTCCATCTCCCACCCTGAAATCACCATCCAATTCCCCCGTTAGTTCACCCACTTTATGCGTGAGCAAGATGTCATGCTTTACGTTGTGAATGTCATGGATCTCCTTCACTACGATCCTATCGGCGACAATGCTGAGCTCATACCCTTGGAGCCCGACCCACCCGACCCTTCCTCTATCTTCGCAGCTCCTATCACTACATCCATATCTCATCTTATACATCCCTCTTCCTTGTCCTCCACCAAGTCCACGCCTCTGCCTTGTGATCAGGTAGACGCAGAGGAAAGCAATAGGTACACGGCAAACTTGTTGCCGCCTATCCGTGACTTACCTCAAGAGTACCATGTTTTCTTCCCACCGTACTTCTCATACAATTTGATCCCTTCCATGCATAGTGTAGATCACTTTATGGTATCGTGTTTAAAATCAGGCACCCTACCAACTTTCGATCCCTAAGGTGAAGGAACTCAACCATCAACTTGAGGAGCTCCTTGAACTAGCTTTATCATACCCAGTACCTCTCCTTGGGGTGCAACCGTCCTCTTTGCTTGCAAAATGGATTATACTCTTCGCGCCTGCATTGACTATCATGGTCTTAACCACTATATGGTTACAAACAAGTATCCCGTGTCTCGGTTTGACGAGCTGTTTAAGCATTCGTAGTGGCTACCATCAGATTCACACTGTCGCACAAGACCAGACCAGTTGAAGATCGCCTTCCAATCTCACCTCAGCCATTACGAGTTCACGGTGATGCCATTCAGCCTCATCAACACACCCACCACTTTTCAAATGACGATGAATGACATCTTCAAAGATCTTCTTGAAGACTACATTCTCGTGTACTTGGGCAACATTTTGATGTACAGTCATACCCTAGAAGAGCATCTCCGACACCTCCAGGTTGTGCTTCAGCGCTTATGACACTATGGTTTTATGTCAACCTCCGCAAGTGTCGCGTTGCCTAGCGCAAAGTGGATTTCTAGTACACTATATCTCCTAGCAGGGCCTCCACATGGATGATACGAAGATCACTACTATCACGTAGTGGCCTTTCCCCACCTCCGCTAAGCAAGTTCGTATTTTTGTAGGTATAACGGGTATTCCTACCCCCTCACCTCCACCCTCCTTAGGAAGAACGTGCCTTAACATATGGACACCCCTCCATGAAGATGCTTTTCGCGCCCTTACAAAGACAGTGACTTGTGCGCCCATTCTTCATCTCCCCAAGTGTGATTGTTCCTTCGTCTTGACCACTAATGCATCAGATTCCGATGTAGAGGTTGTCCTTTCCCAAGTGTTTCCTTCCTCTACTCCTGATTCCCCGTACGCCCAATCTTCCCCTCTCTCTGTTGCAATGCTTTCTGCCTGACGCCTCCCTTACCACCACTTTCCTTTCCTGACAGTCCACTATTTGCTTATTATCTGATGATCATGGAGGACGGGACTTTCAAGGTCCATGATGGGAAGTGTTCGACCACCTTCTACTCCTGTCAATTATTGTCAACCAAGATAAACTATGCAATTGATGAATGTGAGGTTATCGCTTTAGTTTTTGTCTTTCAATATTGGCGTCACCATCTACATGGGAACACTTCACTATGCTTATGAAAAACTTCGTTGTTGTGGCCTTCCGAATGCAAGTTAAACTCATACCTCAACAGGCACGATGGTGGCGTGAACTTCCTGATTCTCTTTCTATCTAGGCTACCAGAGTGGCCCGACAGCTCGCCCAACCGGGCCAAAAAAATAAATAAAAAAATAAAAAAATAATAAATAATGTTATTATCTACGCCACCAGAGTGGCCTGAGACCACTTGCTTGGCCGGGCCAAAAAAAATAAAAAATAAATAAAAATGTTTTTATTTTTATTTTATATTTTAAATTGGGTAGATAATTTCGATGTGATCCTAAGGCAAAAGTTGTTAAGTTTATTTTGCAGAGGTTTTTTTTTAGGTCTTTTTTTTTTTTTTTTTACCTTCTCAGTCCTAGCACGGTCGGGCTGCCCGGGAAAATAGGGTGACCCGGACGACCCGACTGGTAGCCTAGGTTGCTATTGACCCAGAGGCAAAAGTTGTTCAATTTTTTTTTCTGCATAATATAGTTTTTTTTCGGTTGTGTTTTTCTTTTAGTATTATTATTGTGAGGACCTTCCCTAGTCCTTGTACGGTTGGGTCGACCGGGAAAACATGGTGACCCGGGCTGCCCAACTAGTAGCCTAGCTTTCTATTTTCATAACATTCAAGGAAGTTCACCTGGCTGGTAGCCTAGCTTTCCATTTTCATAACATTCAAGGAAAGTTGAACTTGATAGCAGATGCATTATCCTAACATCTCGACGTCTATCACGATGCCATCAAGATGTCTACCATCTCGATTACCACCATTGATTCTTTGGTGATCATCACTTATCGCACCCATTACCCTTGCTACCCAGACTTTCACATTATCTACGCGAGATTAGAGCAGTGTGAGACTATTCCTCCGCACACCCTTAGTAAGAACGATCTTCTCTATTGGCATAGCATATGCGGCAGACAACAAATACGTATATATGTTTCCCCCATTCGCCAGTTGCGTGTTCAGGCCGTCTCTGAGTTCCATGATCAGCAGGCTGCAGGTCAACTGGGTAACTTTCCAGAAGACCTACGATCATGTTTTCCGCACCTATGCTTTGCCTCATGGAGCCGAGTTAATTCGGAGCTACATCCACGAGTGCCGCACTTACTAGGAGACGAATATTGCAAAGCACCATTCGTATGGGTTACTCCAGCCTCTTCCCATACTGACTCTCATTGGTAATTCATCTCCATGGACTCTATTGGACCTCTCCGTCATACTGACCATAACCATGATGCTATCTTGGTCGTTGTTGATTGGCTTATGAAGCACACTCATTTTATCATGTGCCGCTATGCTAATGATGGTCATGCTATCTTGGACCTATCACCACGGTCGCCCAAAGAGCATCGTTCTCAACCATGCCCATGTTTCACCAGTTTATTTTGACGACACTTACAAGAGGTTTATGGCTCCTAGCTCTGCTTCTCATCGTCATACCATCCTCAAATGGATGGTTTGATGGAGGTCACCAAGAAAACTCTCGGTAACGTACTCTGAAAGTTTGTTGTTGGTAATAGTTAGTGGAACTTGTACTTGAGCGATTATTGCCTACAACCACGCCATATTGGAAGCTACGAGGATGTCGTCTTACTACCGCGACCACGACTATCACCCTCGCGTTCCCTCAATGTGTCCAAGCACTCATTACTTTGCACTTGACGAGCGGATCGCCAAGATTGCCGCTATCTTAGACCAAGTACACTGTAGTATAGTAGCCGCCTAGTCCCGTATGGCCACTCGTGCCAACTAATCATGAATGGATCATCCATTCCAAGTCAGTGATGAGGTGCTTTCTTGACGACAGCCACTTGCAACTCCAAATGGATTCGCAAGTTCGGGCGTCGCTTGTTTGGCCCAGGCCGTATCCTCCAATCCAACGGTCTTGATATCGCCGATTACCCATCAACTTCCATGTGAAGCTGCGTGATTATTCTTAGTTAGGCCCGCGTACACGTTGCTGTTATGACTCTGGTTGTTTGTTGCCTGAAGGCCAACACTCACTTACAGGGACTTTCAGGTATGCCCATACATACACAGAAGGAAGGGGAGAGGATAGGAGTATCACACCGCACAGGGAGAGATAACACAGCAGAAGACTTGACAATGCAATATGATAGGGTACACTGAAAGTGCAATTCACTCCACTCAATCCTCACAACCAGTCATAGAGAAAAGCCGAGCAGATCACATTCAGGAAAACAATGAAACAATGATAGTCCAAACCCAGTTATACATTGTTTATTAAACTCAGAGTCTCGAATTGTCAGGATAACTTCAGAACTACAGTGCGCTGCTCAGAAATAAGCAGCGCTTCACTCCCCAACCCTGAATAACACCCGTAACACCCCTGAGCCCCTGAAACATCAAGCGCCACCCARATACAGCCTCCTGAGGGAAGCGCCACCCTGAAACAGGCCTCTAAGGCCAAGCGCCACTCAGAGGATGAAGAAGAAGACCAGCGCCACAGTATCTGATGATGACGAAGTGTCGGAAGACTTCCCGGGTGAAAGTCTGCAGCAGCACCACCAAACCCTGACAAGATGACCTATGAGGAAGAAGTTGCAGCTATGGCTGCAGCGCAAACACCCTGGAACCCCACTCCGGAGGAGGGTCCAGCAGGGCACCAATCTCTCTCGCTTCCAACAGACCTCGATAACCCAGACCTCTGTCAACCCCTGCGTGCTGGCAGAGTACAGCGCAGGTCCCAGCTATGGTCGGCGCTCCGAAGGTCTGGTTATGCCTGTCTCTCTCCACGTTGAGCCGTCACCACTTCCGGTTCACGCGTAGCACAACAGCGATGTACTCGGTACCAACTGCCAAAAGCCCTGAACCGATGTGCCCATCCTATCTATACTACACTAGCCTAGACTCGACCTAGACCGGACAGACTGACCGACCGGTACCGTTTCTGTTTCGGCCTCTCGGCCTCTACCGAACCCGGCTATGGGCTATTGGACCGTCTATCAAAATAGGCCCTTAGGGCCTGTCTGTCCTAGGAGTAGCCCGGACCTGCTATTCGCAGTTAGGTTAGTTGTAGGGAACTCGGTTAGTACCCGGCCTGCATATTTTCCCGAATTTGCAGATATGTCCATCACGAATTTCCGTCACAGGTAGGTCTCTCGGTTAGCCCTCAGCCAAACAAAATTGTGAATCTGTGCTACCTATAGTACAGCCTCGACAGAGAGAGGCTACAGGCGACCAGAAAACAGGAAGTCATTGCAGACCTACCCTCCCCCGGAGCGAGGGCCTCCGAGCTAGGGGCGTAGGCGTGCAGAGCGCCGAAGGGATACCCCCTTCTGTGCTGCCTCGTATTTGAGGATTACAAACTTGGCCGTCTTCAGAAGTTCCTTGCGAGTAAACCAGCGGTCCTCAGTATGTGGCTGGTATAAAAACTTCACAAGGTACTCCTTATCTGGACCTGTACCTGACTCATCCTCCATAGTTTCGACCTCATACCCTTTGCCAGGAATAAGGGGACCGAACTGAGGAGGCTTGTCTGGGAATGCATCAGCTGGCATAAACGACAAAAACTTAGATGCATGGAAGACAGGGCAGGTTTGTAGATGCAAAGGGACATCCACTGTATAGGATGGTCCAAATGGATCAGCTCCCACTGTATCTAAGACCTGCCATGGACCCATGTATCGCGGCAGCAGCTTAGGCGAAATATCCTCCTCTCGCGACAACTCAGAACTCAGTACCCACACCAAGTCACCTGTGCGAATAGTAGAAGGACGCCTGTGCTTATTAGCCTGTTGAATCATAGCCTTTTGGGCTTTCAACAAGTTAGCACGGGCGCGCTCTATGTCCACACGGTAACGCCTGGTGAACTCTGCAGTTCCAGGTGTCAGCGTAGGGGTAGCCTTATCGATGATGTCATCGAGAGGTTGTCGTGGTTCACGACCCCAGTGCAACCGGTAGGGTGTGAAGCCAGTAGAGGAGTGTACAGACGTGTTATACACAAGTTGTGCACAACTCAAATGGAGATCCCAATCCTGCTGATCTGGACTGATCACAGGACGCAACAGCTGGAAAAGAATCTGGTTCATCACTTCAGCCTGACCATTGGCTTCAGGATGACGACCAGATGTCATATCCAGGCGTAACCGGGGATCTCTGTCACTGACGATGGAGGTGGGTGGTCCATGATGTGTAACCCACCTGTCAGCAAACGCCGCCTGAACGGCTGGCACACGAGCCTCAACTGGTAAGGGGATGAACTCTGCATATTTTGAGAACCGATCCACACATACCATGACCTGACACATATACCCAAGTCAGTAAAATCAAAAGACACTGACTGTGCAGGAGCATCAGGGATAGGTAGTGGTTTGAGTAGGCCAAGGGGAGGTCGACGTACAACCTTGTTCCTTTGGCATAACTCACAGGTTTCCACATTGTGCAATATGTCACTCCTCATCTCCTTCCAGAACAAGCGCTGCGACAGGGCTGCATACGATTTGAGGGCACCAAAGTGACCACGAGCATCATGACACTCTGACATCAGGAGTGTCCTCAGCTTGCGGTCCTGGGGAATGCACAGGCGCTCCTCACCTCTACTGCATGTGTACAGCAGACCTGAAACCAGAGTATATCCTAGTTCAGAGGCAGGATCGTCCAGGAGATTCCTCACGATAGGCCCAAAGATCTCATCCTGGGGCAGCAATTGGGCAATGGTCTGACGGGTCCTCTCTCCAAATGAGTGAGTAAAGGAGATCAGGAAAAGAGCGTCACGCCTACGAGAAAGGGCATCTGCTACTCGATTGTAGCAGCCCTTCTTGTGTCTCAGTTCAAAGTCAAATATGTCAATGAACAAGATGTAGCGAGCAAGCTTGTCATTCAACTCTCCCTGGGACTTCATCCACTGCAAGGTGGAATGATCTGAAAAGATGTTGAAGTGCCTACCCAGGAGAAAGTGTTTCCAATGCTTGAGCGCTGACACAAGAGCATAGACCTCTTTCTCATACGTAGAGCCCTGCAACTTTTAAGTTTTGATCTTCTTGCTCATATATTCGATAGACCGCATACCATTCCCATCATCTTGTTGAAGTACCGCCCCTACACCATACTGACTAGCATCAGTAGTAAGCACAAAAGGCAGGGTAGGGTCAGGTAGCTTCAAGACAGGGGCACGAATCAAGGTCTCCTTGAGACGTGTAAAAGCCTCCTGACATTCTGATGTCCAAAGAAAGGAAGTGCCTTTCTTTGTAAGATCAGTCAGGGGAGCTGCAATAGAAGAGAAGTTCTTAATGAACTTCATGTAATACAATGCAAGCCCCAAGAATGACCGGACATCACGAATGTTAGCAGGTCGCGGCCAGTCCTAAACTGCAGCAACTTTCGTTGCTTCAGGAGCCAACCCCTCTCCAAAAATGACGTGACCCAGATAAACTACAGAGGGAACCCCAAAAGAGGACTTCTCTCTGTTGATTTTGTACTGGTTATCACGTAAGGCCCGGAGGACCAGAGCCAGATGCTGCCCATGCTCTTGGACAGAACGACTGAATACGAAGATATTATCCAAGTAGACAACTACGAACTTGTCCAGATAAGGCCTGAGTATGTGATGCATCTCGGTTTGGAAGGTGCCTGGGGCATCGCAGAGACCGAATGGCATGACCAGGTACTCATAAGTACCATACCTGGTTTTGAAGGCTGTCTTGTGGACGTCGCCTTCAACCCTCTCAATCTGGTGATAGCCAGATTTGAGGTCAATCTTGCTAAAGATGGTACAACACTGCACCATATCCAACAGATCATCAATGCGAGGAAGGGGCTCTGTAGACTTCCTCGTTATTTTGTTGAGACCTCTGTAGTCCACGCACATCCTGAACTCACCATTCCCCTTTGGAACAAAGAGGACTGGTGCCCCAAACTCAGATGTGTTAGGCCTGATCCAGCCCTTGCTGGTCAGGGTCTCTAGCTGTTTCCTGAGCTCTTCAAGTTCAGCAGGGGATATCCTGTAGACTCAACCCTTGGGAGGGACCGAACCAGGCAGGATCTCAATCTTATGTTTGGTCTGCCTATGGACAAGTTCAGTAGGCTCCTCCATAAGATCTGAGAAGTTGTCTACCACCTGCTGAATCTGAGAGGGACAGGGAGCAGTCTCCACGTCAGTCTGTTTGACATAAGCCACGAACAGACGGGCGTGGTCAGCCCGGCGTGAGAATCGCAGAAATCTGCGAGCACTCATGCAAGGCGATATACCCCATGCCGGTCAGGCAGCTCAACCCTAGGGATCCGCCAGTCGATCCTAGGATTGGTGGCACCAAGCCACTGCATATAAAAGATAAGGTCAAAGGGGACATTAGGAGACACGTAGAAGTTCAGGTGATGCCTGACTTCTCCCTGCTTGTCAAAGGACACAGGTAGGCCCTTGACAGCAGTAGTGATCCTGACTGTGGAAGAGTCTCCAATGCGCACCTCTAATGGATGTCGCAATTTCACCAACCTCTGATCCAAGTGCAGCTTGCTGACAGCCTTGGGAGAGATGAAGTTGTGAGTAGCCCCACAGTCTAAGAGCCCTTTGATCTTGGATCCCAGGATAGAGGGCCGAAGTAGGATGAGCTCTGACTTGTGCTTCTTCTTCTCCTGCAAGGACAAGAAAAGATCAGCAAGACACTGAGCATCCTCCTCCTCCCACGTCTCATCCAACTCAGAGTCTTCAAAAGTGAAATTCTGAGATGCAACTCCGGAGATAGAAGAACCAGCGAGAGAATGTGAAGATTCATCTTCATTAGAAAGTGAATCAGCACTGGTGGAAGGAGCTGCTGCTTCCACCTCTCTCTGCTCTAGTTTTTTTAACTAGAGTTGCCTATAGACCTGCGAGGCATGCTGGGACAGTCCTTCAGGAAGTGGTCCCCCTCGCATCTCAGGCAGACCCCCTTGTCCTTTCTCTTCCTCCATACCCCCTCCTGGATCCTAAGTGCATGCCAGGGGAAGGTGGAAGGAGCAAGGGGATCAGCTGGCCAGTGGACGTCACGTGGTAAAGGCACTCTCTGGGCACCAGGGGAAGAGGCACGTCCCTTTCCTTTCCCCTGACTACTGGTTGATGCTTTCTGGGCTAGGGCCTTGCCCTTTGTCAAGCCTATCAAAGCATCGGCCAGAGCAAGAACAACAGAGTCTGCAGCAGATGATGAGGCAGTCCCAGGTGGAGGGCTCCCACCCTGGGATGCTGCGTCACTATCTGAACCAGAAGCTGCAGCAGCAAACAGGGCACCCTTCCTCCTCCTTCGCCCTTTGGAGGAGGGTCCCTTCCTTCCTTCAAAAGGTGCTTCCTGGACATGGAGTTTGAACTCCAAGTCCAGGGCTGCTCTGCCAAAGGACCGCCAGTCCTTGTGGCCCTGCGAGAATAGAGCAAGTTGGAACTGCTCAAGCGCTGCTCTAAGGAAATGAATGAGCAGATCCTGCTCACTCATCTCCAACCTAGGAGTCGATGTAAGACTCTCAAAGGTGGAATACAGTTTGGACAAGGAGCCATCAAACTCGGCCCAGGCGCAAAATTTTGTTTGCTGCCTTCCTGGCATGCTCCTTGTCTGCAAACCGGTCCTGCAGTGCCTGTAGAAATCCGGCCACCCCCAACTTCTGTGTCCAATCAGACATCGCCATACCTTGCTTGCTGGAGGTGGAGGTGCACCATTTCAGTGCTGATCACTCAAAGCGAGCAAGGATGGTAGACACCTTGACATCCTCATCACATTTGAACCCACTCAGGTAGGTTCTCTATGCAGCGACCCAATCTGCCACATCCACTTTCGGGTCCTCACCTGAGAACATAGGTGGCGGTGTCAGCTTAAGCCGCTAAAACTCAAATGGTGTTGAGGGCTGTGAAGCTGCTATTGATATGGGTGTAGAGGGTGAAGATGTATGTCTAGATTGTGGGGTTGATGTGGGTTTTCCTTGAGAGGGTCCAAGAGAGGGAGGAACAGGGGAAGTGGTAGGGATCTTGAGGTGAGCGAAGATCAGATCCAGTTTGGCAGAAATGTCATCCAGCTTCTTGGAAAAAGCTGAGTGGCTATTCTCCAGACTGGTAATCCTGTCATCCCAGTTAGTAAAATAAGAACGGTGAATTTCATCTTGCAAAAGGATGAATTCAGCCATGTCCTTGTTGTACTGACTCGAACTACCACTTGTCCTGACCTTCTCCACATCTGCAATTAGAAGTTTTCTCCTAGCCTCCTGTCCTGACCTTCTCCACATCTGCAATCAGAAGTTTTCTCCTAGCCTCCTTCTGAGCTGCTTCTTCCTTTTTCTTCAGCTCGGCCTTCAGAGACTCAACTGCCTGGGCCTGTTGGCGGAGTTTCTCCTCATGGGCCCGTAGTTTAGCCTCTAAAGGGTCAAGCAGGACAAGTGTCTCAGGCTGTACTGTGATCTTCAGCTGTACCTGAGGCTTCTCATCAAAAGTCTCAGCCTTCTGAGACACAGTCTTCCCCGAATCAACCATTTTATTTCCCCGCAATACAAATAAATAAACACACAATAAACAATAAACAAAGACAAAGCAGGAGGTAACAGGAATTGAGGTTTCCCTCCAGTACTCACTCAATTGCTCTCAGCTGCCTGGAGAGAGAAGATTGGTGAATTCTAAGCAAGTGAGTGCTCTGTCTCAGCAGACCGCTTGAGGGTCAGGGTCAGTTTAGAGTCCACTCAGGCAAAAATCCATTTCACGATTTTTCCATCCCTGCCCTGACACAACAATTGCATGCAATACTTGCAAATCCTGGATCAACAACTGACAAGATGCAGTCTTGGACCAATTAGTGTTGATTAGTAATTAGACAGAGTGACTAATTAGGGTTAGACAGGTGTCCACTGATGACCAAGATATAGCGATTTACAGGTTACCCTATTTTTAGACCTATCCTACAGACCTCACCACTGGATGACCCTGTATGCCATACCCTGGGTATGGTGAATTACAGTTTTCACTGTAACTAACTCAGAACATCAAATATGGATGGGCGATTTTAGACACTGACTGAATACTGAATTGCGATTTACCAGGGACTGGCAGAATTGAATTCTGACGGACAAAATCAAAGTTATGACTGACCCTAGTCCAGTCTAGCCTGAGCTATGTCCGCACAGAATTCAAATTTGCATTATCACTGAAGACATGACCCTGAATTCACCAATTCACTACACAGTGTCAATCGCAATACTGTAAAGCAGTCACAGATGAAATATGAGTAAGAAAGAAGGTCAAACAGGGTTAGTAGAAGTCAAAGAAGATAGGTAGGGGAAGTTGGATATGGCTGTCCCACAGTCTGAATTTCGATTTTCAACTGTCACCTCACAGACAGACCAAATTTCCCTAATCTAAACATTGCCCCAGAATCGCCACACAGGATGGAGTAAGGAATACACTTACTTCAGGGTCAACTTTGAAGAAGATGCATGAAACTTTGACTATGGCTGACTGGTCAACCCCATCTCGCCAGTTTCATCTCCTGACAGTATCCGGTGTTCCCACGTACCAAATTCCCTCAAACTTGGTGATCCAGTAGATTACCCTGAGGCGCTTCACCCCAACTGACAGATTCAGAGAAATCGAACTCCCAGGTGCCAATAACTGACAAAGTCGGTGCAGCGCCACATCACCCTGTACTGCGCTGCTTGGAAATTGGGGATCCCGACCCAATGCCATAATCGCAATCTCCTGGGATCACTTCTTTGCCAATCGCCAGCCTCCAGATGAATCGCCAGGCTAAATTTTAGCCCCTTCAGAGCCTCTCAGGCCTCTGTGTGTCAATCGCCAACAACTCCTGCACAACCCTAGCCAGGAGTGAGTCACTCTCTGCCCAATTCTTCTCGCCACACACTCACAGCCACCACCCTTACTGTCAACGACCCTGAAGATGATGAATCGCCATGAGACTCAACTCCAATATCTCGCCAGATGATGATGGGTGCTCCAACTCATCAACCGCTCCAGAGTCTGGATCCAATTGCTCTGATACCAACTGTTACGATTCTGGTTGTTTGTTGCCTGAAGGCCAACACTCACTCACAAAGACTTCCAAGTATGCCCATACATACACAGAAGGAAGGGGAGAGGATAGGAGTATCACACCGCACAGGGAGAGATAACACAGCGGAAGACTTGACAATGCGATATGACAGGGTACACTGAAAGTGCAATTCACTCCACTCAATCCTCACAACCAGTCATAGAGAAAAGCCGAGCAGATCACATCCAGGAAAACAATGAAACGATGATAGTCCAAACCCAGTTATACATTGTTTATTAAACTCAGAGTCTCGAATTGTCAGGATAACTTCAGAACTACAGTGTGCTGCTCAGAAATGAGCAGCGCTTCACTCCCCAACCCTGAATAACACCTGTAACACCCCTGAGGCCCGGAAACATCAAGCGCCACCCAAATACAGCCTCCTGAGGGAAGCGCCACCCTGAAACAGGCCTCTAAGGCCAAGCGCCACTCAGAGGATGAAGAAGAAGACCAGCGCCACAGTATCTGATGATGACGAAGTGTCGGAAGACTTCCCGGGTGAAAGTCTGCAGCAGCGCCACCAAACCCTGACAAGATGACCTCTGAGGAAGAAGCTGTAGCTATGGCTGCAGCGCAAACACCCTGGAACCCCACTCCGGAGGAGGGTCCAGCAGGGCACCAATCTCTCTCGCCTCCAGCAGMCCTCGATAACCCAGACCTCTGTCAGCCCCTGCGTACTGGCAGAGTACAGCGCAGGTCCCAGCTATGGCCGGCTCTCCGAAGGTCTGGCTATGCCTGTCTCTCTCCACGCTGAGTCGTCACCACTTCCGGTTCACGCGTAGCACAGCAGCGATGTACTCGGTACCAACTGCCAAAAGCCCTGAACCGATGCGCCCATCCTATCTATACTACACTAGCCTAGACTCGACCTAGACCGGACTGACTGACCGACCGGTACTGTTTCTGTTTCGGCCTCCCGGCCTCTACCGGACCCGGCTATAGGCTATAGGACCGTCTATCAGAATAGGCCCTTAGGGCCTGTCTGTCCCAGGGGTAGCCCGGGCCTGCTATTCACAGTTAGGGTAGCTGTAGGGAACTCGGTTAGTACCGGGCCTGCATATTTTCCCGAATTTGCAGATATGTCCCTCACGAATTTCCCTCACAGGTAGGTCTCTCGGTTAGCCCTCAGCCACACAAAATTGCGAATCTGTGCTACCTATAGTACAGCCTCGACAGAGAGAGGCGACAGGCGACCAGAAAACAGCAAGTCATTGCATTGCAGTCTATTCTTTCATGCAATCTTGATTGTGAGTCTTGGTGTATCTCGTCTACTGTGTGAGTTTGAGGTCTGTGCTCTGTGCGGTTACCTCGATGTTTGATAGCCTTTCTTCTCCACTACCATCTCTCTCTCTCTCTCTCTCTCTCTCTCTCTCTCTCTCTCTCTCTCTCTCTCTCTCTCTCTCTCTCTCTCTCTCTCTCTCTCGCCTCTTCACGACTGACCGGATCTGGCATCCCGGCAGACCCCGTTACACGGAATGAGGCAAAATTTTGACCCATGACTCAAGTGGGCGTCTCCCACCTCATCCTCCTCCTAACGAGATTCCTGCAGGAATGTCCATCACGGTGGCATGGCCCCTATATGACAGCACTCATGCAAAGAGAGAGATTTGGTTGACCCTGTTGGACTAGTTGATTGTGACTGAATGTTCTGGGTGTCTTGAATGCTTATCACAATGCCACCAGTTCTCTGGGTTCCTGATTGATAACACTCATATGGGAGCCCCAAGTTTCTGATTCCGCGAATCCTACGAATATGGTTTGCAACTTTGCATGTGGTTTCAGGAGATGCAACACTATAACAGGCTGCTGGAAGTTATTCTGAGTTCCATAAAGGAAGTCGAAGAGGTAGGGCAATTACTCCGTTCAGAACCTTTGTTTTTCTTTTCCGGGAAGTAAAGAAAAAAATTTGGACAAAAAAAAAAACTCAGACCATTTCTCGATTTACGTGTGTCGTTCCATAGGGGCCATGCTAATCTTTATCTGATGTCTCGAATTAAAACAAAGCAAAACAAAGAAAAGAGCAAAGAAACACACCATTTGATAGCACTGTGCAAAGCAGGTGTCATATCCCACTGTGCTGTTCTGCTACTCGGTCTTTTGCTTCCGATGAATATTCTGTGTTTTTTGCACTATGGGACGCTGGGCCCATGAATAGACTGGACACTTCTCTTAAAGAACGAAAAAACACGATGCATGAAAGACCGTATTATTACCAACTGGTCTAGCTCAGTTGGTACACCCCTGGACTGTTGAAATACAGACCTGAGTTCGCCCTCCACTAGAAGCAAATGAGCAAAATACTACAATTCTGAATTAGCTAGGGCCGTCAACTCAATGATCATATCTCAAGGTCGTCCCCCCCTTTTTTTTTTTTTTTTTTTTTTTAAGACCCTATTATTGCAATCACTGAGAGGTGAAACTGTTGCCCGTTGATGGGAGTAACCGAAGGAAGGGAAATGGTAAGACTGTAAAAGAGGTTGTGGCACTTTTACCTTTTGAGTCTCGAGGCACTTTTGCCTTCTTTCTGGGTGCTCTCCACTCTCCCATTATTCTCCCGTTTGGTGCCGGTCTGTCCTCAAAATACTCTTTTTCTGATCTCCATCTTTGGGTGCTCCACTGCTACCCCTTCATTTGTTCCCAGCCACTTCCAGACTTACCGTAGATACTAGAAACTTAGATACCCTTTTCCAACATACCCTCCCCATTGGTGCTTGCCTACCTGACAACCTAATGTAAGTGATGGTGATAGTATCCACAGCTGTTCTACTTCACTCCATTCACCCAGCTAAGCACCCCGTGTTGTGTCGATCTTGGGGCCTGGCTTTATCACCTATGCTTATTTTCCAGGTCATGTTGGCAAGCTAACCTCCCGTACCCCTACCCCCATCCATACTTAAGGGAATATCAAGCCCGGCTCCCCTACTTTGTCCCTTGTCGCTCTGATTCCCCTGTGCCCCTCTGAAGCTGTCCCCCTACTCAATCCTCTTAGTCTCCTTGAGTCCCCCACGATCCCTCTCCTGCTCATGGACTCCCTTTCTGTTGATCCCTGCAACTCAGCATGGTATGGCCTGGGAGACCCGTCCTTGGCCGGCGAATGGGTGGGTAGGGGTGGTGGGAGTGGGGGGTAAGGGTGGGTAACAGGGGGTGATGGGTGTGATGGACGTGATGGGTGTGATGGACGTGATGGGAGTGATGAGGCGGTTGGACTTGAGGAGGGTGCTGCTGGTACGTGGAGGGGTGGGTGGGAGGCATATGTGAGGACGGGGATGGCCTAGCTGGGCTGATTATCTGGGCTTCCATTTGGTGTGACATTGAAGTTTTTCGGTTGATGGTCCACCAGGAAGTGGGTTGTGGCATGTGTTCCCACTGTCTCTCTGTTGCTGGCCAGGGCCGCCATTGAAGCTGAGCATTCTGGTCCAGGCTGCACAGCCTCTTGCGCTTGTCAGTCCAAGTTGTCAATCAACTCCTGTTTTGTAGTCACGTCAGGTTCTTTCCTTAGTATAGCCCACAGTTCCTTATGGGCTTCCTGTCTTGGCTGTGATAGTGTCTATTACGGCTGCTCGTGCCTGCATGACACCGTATGTATGTTGATTCCTTTGGAACAAGCATTGCATTCTCCAGGCCTGCATAAGGACTGCCCTCTTTCTACCCAGCTGCAGCCAGACATGTTTAGGAGGAGGGTGGTTGATCGCCTGTGGTCCCCTCTCTCCACATGTCCAAGGATTACGGCCCTCATGATCGTAATATTTTAATAACTGTAAGCAATGTACTGTTTTGAGGAACCCCCCGCCGTTCATGGTTGTCTTGTTTGTGTTCGTCCCAGTAAGGTATTAACCCCACGAATACATTGGAGCCATCTAATGGCGGCCTCCAACTGGGGGGGTGCTCCTGTCATCCTCTCAGTAGTTGGCCGGCAACAGATGTAAAAAAGAAAAGGAAAAAAAAAGGTATTAACCATACTTGCGGCGCACCAGCCCTGTGCGCGAACCCGAGGTGCGTGCGCACCGGCACGCGCCGCGCATCTGGGTGTGCAGTGCGCGCTGCACATGTCTGGTGTGCTGCACATGGGTGCACAGTGTATATTTCCATGTTCTAGCGGTAGATTCATTCAATTTTTCTCATCCTATCGATGGAAGTACCAGGAGGCCAGCCGTGAGGTTGGAGACTTACCTGCTCTCTCTCTCTCTCTCTCTCTCTCTCTCTCTCTCTCTC
>BFEA01000117.1:1238463-1253477 GCA_003427395.1 Chara braunii
GCACGACTGGACACACATTCCCTTGGGCTGACGCACGGTAAGCTTATACAGACACTGCCTGCGCACCACCCAATACAGACACTGCCTGCGCACCACCCAGTACAGACACTGCCTGCGCACCACCCAAGGGTTGTCCATGGTGTTCTATGTCGGGTCTTGATACTGCGTGGGTTGCTTGTGGCTATTGCTCGTGGTTGTTCTGTTGATCTCCCCAGTCTGGCATATCACACACAGGGGCCGTTTGCCATTGTTGCTCAAATGGTAGAGTCTGATGCAATCAGACTCGTTCTCATTCACACTTTTCATGCATGTAAACAGTAGCGCAGCAAACTGGCGACATGCGCCCACTCAAAACTCAGAGGTATAGCATCCAGATACGAGTTCACTTGCAACTGGCTATGGCGACTCAGCGCCCAAACAACTCACTGTTCACATACATCGGATCACCCTGAATATCCCACACGCGTCACTCTGAACACTCGCACACACACAAACTCTTCACACTAAACTACAGCTATGGCAGCTATGGCTACCTCTACCCTATCGCTATGCTACGCTCCTCTCTCTCGCCCACTTCAGCTCCGGGCTCTCTGCAGACCTCCTTGCACAAGTCGCTGCGGCAGCGCTTCCGCATGGCTCACGCAGGAATGATTGAATGGCTGGGCGCTGCCTCTTGATTTATACTTCTGAAACTCGGTGGTCTGCCCCTTTCCATCGGCCCATGGTGCTCACAGTCCCCCGTGGTACTTGCTGGACCGGACTGGGACTGACTGGACCTTACCGCTGACTGACTGTGGACTCACTGCTAACCTACCGTAGTCGTATTGCGATTGCACTGCAGTTTAGTCCACCACTTGACTCACCACTTGCCCACTTGCCCACTTGCTGACCTTCTAGAAGGACTACAGCTAGGCTTCTGGAACTTGCTAAGACTCCTACTCTATAGATCTACAGATCGAACCCCTGCTTCCTATGGGACCCTACTCTATAGATCTACAGACTACGAACTGTTACAAATACACAGGTCGTGGGTTCAAGCCTTGAGGCCGACACAGATACTGTACATCGGTGGGGTGAGGACTAGGGGTCGAACCCTGGGGTCTGCATCTGCTACTGCAAAAGGTGAAAACCGTTTCACTTCAGGTCATATGTCATAGATCATGGGTTCGAGTCTGGCTGGGGACTTCGGGGGGGGTTCTTGTCCAGCTTCGCCTGTCATCTCTTCAAACAGAGCACATAGTTCCCTCTACACAGCACTGCACATATCTGGCCTTCGGGCACATACATCTCGTTATACAGTTACACAGAGCACACATAGACTGCACATATCTGGCCTTCGGGCGCATACATCTCGCTATACAGGTACACAGAGCCTTCGGGCAGATACAAAAACACATGGCCCTATGGGCTCATACAAACATACATAGCCTCGAGGCATACCCACATACACACAAATTACGATACTGGGCTGGGGGGGTCTATCAGGTATATGAGGGGGTCTACTAACGCATGGCTTAGCTCTAGGGTAGGGGTAGGGATATAAGTCGCTCCGGCTAGTCTGAGCTCCGCCTAGCCTTGGGTAAGCTAGGGGAAGGACTGTAGGATGTGTTTGTGGGTGCTGGCCTGCCTTGCTTAGGTAATCCTGCTGGGTAGACTCGTGAATTGGGCCTGTAGAAGATTGCATGAGCCTGGCGTCCAAAGTTCCCATATGGCAAGGTTCGTCCACTTCCGCTTCCATCAGGGCTGGGAGGTTGGCCCAGCCTTGGTGCTTGTCACTGCTGTCTGGTCCAAGTTGCCTGGCGTCCGAAGTTCCCGTACGGCAAGGTTCGTCCGCTTCCGCTTCCATCAGGGCTGGGAGGTTGGCCCAGCCTTGGTGCTTGTCACTGCTGTCTGGTCCAAGTTGCCCTCGATACTGGTAGGGTGATGGTCCTGAGTGCTGGTCACACTGAGGTAGGATAGTAGAGGCAGGGGGTGCGCTGGGAGTATTAACGTGGGGATGGGTAGGGAAGGTGGCCTATCCTGTCAGGACAACCATTGGTTGCCACTACTAGCAATCACCACGGGTCTGGTCCTTGGCCTCGACAACACCCTGGGCATAATAATAAAAAAAAAAAAAAAAGAGGGAGAAATGGTCCGCATTTCTGAGTGCACGTGGAGATCAAGGCTTCTCCCAAGGGCATGCCTGAAAAACAAAACAGAAAAAGAAAAGAAAGGGCAGGAGAATCTGAGCAGATTGAACTGGAGTGTGAGAATAGGGATTCTTAGATAGCCTACCTGGGAGGTGAGAGAGAGGATAGTGGTGGTCATTAGCCACCATAGCTGGAAAGCTCCAAGCGGCTAGCCCCAGCAGCATTGAGGCTGCCGTGGGCTGGTGCTACCCTAGGGACTGCCTGCGCCAGGAAGTCGGTGGCAATGAGGTTCAGCAATCAAGCACCGTGATTGCAGAGGCACGGTTTCATGCCCGGGTGAGACATAATTCGTTGACGATGGAGGACAATAGACCTAAGGAGAAAGACACAGCAGAGAGGTGCCATCTGGGGAGCCTGGAGATTACTCTGCTTCAAGAGTTTTCCTGCTGTGGCTCCACTCACTACACAGAAGAGGAGGAAAAAGAGGGAGGAAAAAGGGGGAGGAAAAAGAGGGAGGAGTGCGCAGAAAGGGAGAGTTCTCTCTCTCTCTCTCTCTCTCTCTCTCTCTCTCTCTCTCTCTCTCTCTCTCTCTCTCTCTCTCTCTCTCTCGCGAGCACACACACACACACACACACACACACACACACACACACACACACACACACACACACACACACACACATGCACTCACGTACACATTCTCCCTTTCGCAAGTGAACATTTGTCACTCTCTCGTGTACTCACATACACATTCTCCCTCTCACAGATGAACATTTGTCAGGTGGCGTCCCGGCTGTTGATGGTGGTAACCTCCAGTGTGCTGGTTTTTCCATATAATGTAAGTGGTAGTCCACTTTGTCCCCTGCTGCGTCCATGGGTTCCTGTGTTGCTAGCTGTCTGCTGAGCTAATGTCAATTGCACGCCCACCTATGTGCTTGTTTGCCTTGCTGTTCAGTGGCTTGTTCCCTAGCTGCTGGTCGTGCTGCGCTGCTGCTTGCCCTGCCTCACTGCCTCACTGCCTCACTGCCTTGCTGCCTTGCTGCCTTGCTGCCTTGCTGCCTTGTCATTATTATTATTGTAAGTTCTTTTTCTCCTAAGATTTTCTGTGTGTCGTTGTTTACTTGCTATATGGTTTTGGCTTTTGAAGTGTTTTTCTTTTCTTTTCTTTTCTTTTCTTTTTGTATTTGAAGTGTTTTTCTAAGGACTGAATTCCAGTACCTTGAATTTGTGCCTCGATAGAGTTCGCGGAAAACCAGCTAACAGTGGGTGCCACACTGTATGGAGTGTTTGCAATACTAGTAAGGGGGCGGCTGTGCTTCAGATGCATGTGTCTCAGTGTTTTCTCCTGGTGATGGACGTTCGGTGGGTGGTTCCTTGGGTCTTGATGGTCGCATGAACCTACAGTCTGCTGGGTTTTCCATATGCTGTGAGTAGGAGATAGTCCACGTGGTTCCAGTGCCTTGTTCCATTGCTGATTACTGTGCTGGCTTGTGGCCTCGTTCACTTGCTGGTCATCAACGTCAATATGCTGCCTCCCTGCTTTGCCGCCCTCCTGCCTTCCCATCATCATTTCTATGCACTGTTCGTTCTCTTGTGGTCATTTTTGTCGTTTCCACATCCGTGCATGCGTGTTTGTGCTCGTATGTGAGTGGGTCCCTGGACTCCCTACTCCTTTTGTCATTTATGTGCGCTCTTCCTTTCTTTTGTTGCTGTTTCCTCCTTTCTGCACTCACTTCCTGCGTGCATATCCTCGTTTTCTTTTTCTCTTTTTTCGGTCACTCTTTCCATCTCTCGTCTCCCTGTTGTCCTTTTCATGGACTCTGTCCGTCTCTGCACAACTCCCACAATCAGACGATGGGCTTTGCGAGACAATTGGATAGATCAACGCCCATCCCTGTTCCCTCCAGAAAATACTTCGCCCGTGTTCCATGGCCGGCAGCAAACATTCCGTGAGTTAGAGAACCGCAGAAACTTGGACAAGCGCTGTCTATATGCTCCGATCCACGGACTTGACGATATGTTCGACTGTGTAGCGGTGTGCAGTGCACCATTTGACCGACCTCACGGCGGATACACCATAAGGGGAACGGATTATTATTGCTATTTTAATAAATAAATTTATTATATCCTATCCCTTAAGCAGCATTGGCCGCAGGGGGGAGGTCCATGACGCGCTGCGCGCCGGGATTCGGCTCGAAGTTTTAGCGAGGGGTGGCGGATGAAGGCGATCGAGGGTGGGAGAGTGTGCAGAGGGGTGAGCATACCGAAATGTTCACAGCGCGCCATTAAACGAGAGTGCGCGCCCCGGGGGCGGGGCTCACGGCTGGTGTTCATGCGGATTTTGTGTTTTTTTGCTTTCCCCAGTTGGCCGTCGTTTTGTGTCCCCCTTCTCCTTTTTCCATTCCTCACGCCTGTCGTTTTGTGTCCCGCATTATTTATTTTTTTTTCCTTCCTTCTTTTTTCATTTCTCGCGCGGCTGTTGTTTTGTGGCCCCCAGTAGGCCGTCCTTGTTTCTGCGGACAAACATCTTGGAGGCGAGCCATCCGAAATGCAGTGTGAGGTCACCGACGGCATTTGTTATTTCTGCGGGCACTTAGATAGTTGTGATTGTTGTTGTTCGGGCTGCTGTTGCTACCCTTGTTACTTTCCGTTCCTCTTTCTTTTTTTTTCATTTTTTCACCCCTTCACACAAACACGACCCCCTTTATATTCTGGGAGGGCACCGGTCCGGTTACTTATCCCCAGCAAGCATAATATCTGCAATCTAAGGAAAATTACGTGACCACAGAGCGTCAAGGATCGCCATTAGGCAGCGGGATACTTATTTAACTTATTTAAGTACCCAATCCTACCAAGTTAACTCTGGAGCCCTGAGGAAGAGATTCCCTTAATTTTCTACAACTCCATTGTACTCTCTCTTGATGTGTTGCCTCTCCGGCTATGAATGAACATTGGTCATTGATGTCGAATCATTGTTGATTGAACTGTATTGTTGCTGGAAATTTTGTATTAACCGGTGCACTCCTTTCTCCCGATTTCTCTTCTGTTCCTGGGTTGTTTCCTTACTCTTTCTTTCGCTCCATTGCATGGTGTGTTCTTGCTGATCCCATAGGGATTCTCTCTTGCAGTTTTAGGCATTTGGAAACACCATCTGTGCAAAAAAAGGAACAAAAGAAAAGAGGAATCTCATTGCATTTGGCACACCACTCACCCAAATCCCCATTTTGCTTTCCTTCACCGACTTTACATACAGGCCTTGACAACGGCAGTTTTGCAACAGTATGCGCGCAAGCACAACGTCGCCATTGATCGTTTAGGCATCAAGACCGTTGTTTGTAACCACTCCGTTGAAGAGGTAATGAAGTTATGAAGCTTTTTTTTTTGCTTTCCTGTTCTTGAGGGAGACTCAGATGTTTCTAGTAATGTAATGAGCCAAATAATATATAATATTATTATCTTGTTTTGAACTTTCGATATCTAATTGTTTAATTTTTAGCGCGCGGTTGATTGGGCAGGTCCTTCCTGCAATTGCCGTTCCATTTTTGGAGTAACATATCGCCTATTTCTTCCCTCGACGTTCTAAATGGCTTTTTAATTTCCAAGCAAACGATTGCTTGCACCTTACCTTTGAGGGCCGAGCCCCGCTGTCTGAAAACATAGTAGCAATGTGATCTTATATTAGTCCAATACCCCCTGACCAATGCCCATATATATATATATTTTTAAAGGAGCCGCTTTTGTCCTTTCATGGTCTACTGGGTAACAACGTACTACCGAAAATTGTGGCAAAGTATGGTACTGGACTAATTTAGGGAAAATGGAATAGTTTGAAAAAAAAAAAGGCAAAATGGAATAGTATACTCCAGAGGAGACTATTTGATAATAGTGGGCATCAGCCGCTCGGATTATCAGGCAGTGTGGCATGCCGTCCAATGGTATTGCACACACACTGATTTTGGCAGTACTGGGCCATTGCCAGCCCATATGCGGTCTCTGGTGGACGGTCCTTGGCTATTTGAAATAGCCGGGGTAATCCGCTTCTCACATTACCCAGTTTTGGTCCACACAGTGAGGACCTGTAAATGGTTTTCCAAATAAAATATTGTCGAGCCGACTGTGCGGCGAACGAAAATGAGTTCGTGAATGGGCACAAAAGACAAGTACCAGCGGGTCTTGCACGCGCCGAGTTTGGAAAAGCAAAAAAAGCCGCATGGCACTTCCATTATAAGCACAGCTGTCATATCTACAGGGCCGGGCCGTGGTCTGCGGAGGGCCTGAGTTGAAAAAAACAGCAAAAAAACATTACCACCATTGTGTGCTATTTTTGTAGTTTCAAACTACTGTCCGCCCGAAGTTGCTGTTTTCCCGTGCGGAACTCAAACCCTGACACCAGCGTAGTTGTTTCAATGTTGTTTGTACTTTTTTTTTTATCTTTTTCTTTTTTTTTTCTTTTTTTTTTTGCTTTCCTGTCCCCTCTTTTTTTTTTTTTNTTTTTTTTTTTTTTTTTTTTTAATCCTTGGGTGATGCGAGGAGTGCTGATAGGAGCAGGCACCACTAGCACACCCGGGCTGGCTCCATCTATTGGTGGGGAGCAACACCTGCTGGAAACATGTTGTTTGTACCTTGCTGGTATGTGAATTCCTTTCTGAATTCCAATAAAACATCACCCTTAAACGCCAACCCTAGCAGACGTCGTCTGGAGAACAGAACGCCAGGTCAGTACTCATTCTAAAACAAATGCATGTAAAGTTGTAAACCATTCCTGGATGTCACCCGGGCCAAGATTCCACTCGCAGAGATTGAAGGAATACTTTTTTTCTTTTTTTCTTTTTGAATAACTGAGAATATGAGAACATGGGAACAGCAGCCCTGAGATCTGCCAGCATTGATTACCCTGCTATGTTTGATCTTTTTTTATTTTCTTTATTATTATTATGTTCATTTTAAGGCCCTTGTGCAAGGCCTCTATCCCAGTGGTGGTAAGAGAACCTCCGGAATTGAGGCTTTGCTTGGTGGGCCTTGGTTACATATAATCAATATCGCTTAGTTTTCTTGTTTTTATTTTATGCCACCTGCAAGGAATACGAGACAGAGCGATCGACAGAAATCCAAGTTGCAAAATCACGAAGTATTCCAGATAGTCATGTACCAAGCAGAGAGCACAATGCACCAAGATACCATCCAAATAAGAGCAATACAATGAACTCGAGTCCCAATGCCAACGCTCTCTGGTCACACCAACACTGTATCCAATGTCGCTCCTACTGTCCGGCGCCCAGCGCCCAGCCTACACTACTCAGCCTATCTATCCTATCTACGTTCATGCGACTGGATCATATCAAACTTGAAGACCAATGTACGCGACGTCATCGCCAATGCCGACCGCCAGCATACACCAGGTACGTTCTCTCTCCTCCCCTCGTCATACCCTGTCTCCCCTCGGCATGCGCCTCCTACCGGAATTCCTGTCCCAGCTCACTAGCCTTTACCCAGACGCGTTCCCCTACCTGAAATGTGGACTGTTGACTATGCTTGTTCTCAGAGGCAATAATTGCCTCTTGAGACTTTCTGATGTGCTCGACAGCCTGCTGCAACAATTTTTCATACTGGACACCAAATTAAATGGTTCCAGGAGTTTCAGTCGGTAGGAGATGGTTTCAGTGGAGTCTTGGGGTACCAAGGTTGTTGTGGTCCCATCTGTGGGACCGACTGCTGGCCCGAAGCTGCAGCAGCTGGACCTGAGGATGAAGAAGCAGCAGTCTGTGCTGCTGCTGCTGACGTACCACTTTGTGGTAAGCCAAACTGAGGAACAAAGGGTCCTGTCATCGCCGGGTATAGTTGCGGCGATGGATATGCTGCCGGTGGCCAGAGACTGGGCCCGCCTGTTGTGGAAGGGACTGCTCTTCCCTTCCCCTGTACGGCACTCAGAATCTGGTCAAGGGTGGACTGGATGTCATCCAGTCTGCTGTCCATATACATGTGCATACTCAGCATGCTCGCCTTGATGACTTTACCTGCATGATCAAGGATTGAGTCATATAACCCCTCTAATGCAGGCATATCATCCTCTCTTCTCTCCATTCTGGTCTTTCTATTTCTAATCTTAGCTTCTTTTCCGGTGCATCCCTCAGTTGCTTCTCTAACTGTTAGCGGAGTAACTCGACTTGCTGGAGCTCTAAGTTCTAACTCCTCCCTAGTGGGCGGAGGGGGCTGGCTGTACTGCGAGCCTGCCATCTGACTGCTGGAGTATCCTGCACTCATCCCACTGGATGTTCTTTTTTTTTTTTTTTTTTTTTTTTTTTTTAAACACMCCCCCTGCAGAGACAAAGGACATTGCAAAGGTTCCTGAGGTCTGCGGCCCTTGAGAGGTCGCTGCAGAAGTTGCCATAGCTTCAGCACTAGCTATTGCTGCTGCTATCACGCGTTCCGTTTTTTTGCCGACGCGTGTCTTTTTTGCCCCCATTCGATACTCAAAGGTGACATAAACGTACTTACCCCTTTTGCTTTTTTTTTCTTTCGATTGGTGGGGAGCAACACCTGCTGGAAAACGGGGCCAGCCTTTATAAGCAAAGAGTCTTTCTTTTTTTTTTTTCCAAAGAGTCTTATATGGTATTGGCTGGGATGTTTTGGTGTGACAAATCCCTACACAATCGTCTCCTAACTGTGCATGGCTACCTTCTTCCCCCAAATGCAACGAACGGTCATTATAGCTGTATTTGAGGCATCTTTCAGTCTAGATACAGCTATAATGACCGTACATTGTATTCGGGGGAAGAAGGTAGCCGTGGACCATTATTTTCTTCACTCTTGTGAGTCTTGTCCATTTCTTCATCTCGAAAGAGACAACACGTAAGAACTGCGAAGTTGCTCAGATCTCTGACGTCAGTCGATTGATGTTTTGATCTGGTGATGATATGTGCATGACGTTGACTCAGATAAAGAGCCCTCCAGCTGATGGGTGCTACGTAACAGGTCTTTATTTGCAGAACGCTCGATGGGATAAAAGGACAGGATCATTGGCAGAGGCTAGAATCAAGGAGCTCTTCAGCCCCATGGGAGTAATATGGCTGAAGCCGATTATCCAACGCATGGACGATGGGGATGGAGATGGGAAGGTGGTGGCGAAGAGGAACCGACTGTCAGATGGAGCAGTTGACAAAGACACGGAGACGTATCTGACACCTGTCTATAGAACTCAAGTCCGCGGAGGTGAGAAATCGCACTGCCTACATAGTTTGAGCTGACTACGGTCCATTGAGGGGGTGGGGGACTTTGGGGGGCCTGAGGGATGACAATTACAATTGAGCTCTTGATTTTATTTTTTATTTTTTACTGCGAGGAGTGATATGAGCACCTCCTCGCAATATACCCGCCCACTGGTGGGAAGCTTCTGTGTGTGTGTGTGTGTGTGTGTGTGTGTGTGTGTGTGTGTGTGTGTGTGTGTGTGTGTGTGTGTGTGTGATATATATATATATATATATATATATATCGTCAAATATATATATATATATATATATATAGAGAGAGAGAGAGAGAGAGAGAGAGAGAGAGAGAGAGAGAGAGACGTACGAGGGACGTGGTTTGTCTGGGGGATGGTGGTTCTGAAAATCCCTCCTTTGGACCTTGCCATCATGCCAAGTATCATTTCTTTGCTTCTCCTCACTCCTTTTTCTCTTCCTTCCCCATACTTCATCCATTGGGAAAATCTCTACTTACAAAAGAGAGATCAGTAATTCACTGAAATACGCAAAAGATCCGCTCCTTTTCTTTCCATGGGATTCCATCATCGGTTGTTTGTCTGTCTTCTGATCTTAAAATAATTCTTCGACTGTTCTCTTCTTTTTGTTTTTTTTCTCGGCAGGTATCAGGACGGAGGCGGTAGACTTTGTGACTGCCTTGGAGTTGCCTTGTGGACAGTACTCTGCAATGCATTGGACATTACGGGGTGTCGCACTGATCTGCTCCTTGAATGAGTAGTCGATAATCTATGACACGAGTTCATCGTCCTGTTCTGGTTGGTCAAATCAGTCTTTGTATAATATCTGACACGAGTTACATCATCGGGTTTTCATTCGCCAAATCAGTCTTCTTATCCCAACGACAGTATTAGCAGGACAGTGAACATATTCTACTGTAACAGTTGTGGACACTGAGGTTGTTGGTAACTTACATGGTTTTGTGTCCCCACAGGACGGCAACAGAAGTGCTAGCAGGCACTTCCTGGAATGCGTAGTCAGACAATGAGTCGGTCATTCATTCAGTCAGTCAGTCAGTCAGTCAGTCAGTCAGTGAATCAACCAGCAATCTGGCAGTCGATCCATCAGACAGTCGGAAAGTCAGCCAGTCAGTCCGTCAATTCATCACCCAATGAGTCAGTCAGTGGCACGTCTAGTCATTGAGTCGCTGGTCAGTCCGGCAGCCAATCTGTCACTTATGGCATCTCTACTTTCCAGCCAGAGAGCTGTGGATGGACGGAGGCTCTCACCCCATGGCCTAGAGATTTCGGTAACATGGCTCCCCTTCACAACACTCCAGTTCCAGTTCCAGTTCCAGTTCCAGTTCCAGTTCCAGTTCCAGTTCCAGTTCCAGTGCTTAGGAATGGGCTTGGCAGCAGAGAGCATTTACCCACCATCAGCATCTGCAAAGGAGGAATGGATAGACCCCATAGAAATATGTTTGGACGTAAGGGAGGACGGGAAACTAATCTGGAAAAACTGGCTGGCACAGGAGAAGCAGTGGCATCTGAGACTGGACGCATGCTTATTTAAACATCTTCTGGGGGACAATTCCAGAGCATTGACGATGAGGGGAACCTCTCCCCCCCCCCGCCCCCCCAGCCGGCCGCAGGAACCCCCCAGCCTGGCACCACTTAGGGGATCGAGACAGGCATCCAGGATCAAGGCAGGGCTACCCAGCACTCCCCTCCCCCTCCCCCTACGTTCGGACCATCCTTCCCTCATCTGGCCGCCTCCCCTCCTTGCCTCTCCCAACCCCCTCCAGCCTTGCCGCAACCGGACCCTCCACCCTCAACTACCCCCTTAGTATCCCCTTCTTCTGCCTCCCTCTCCTCTTCCTGTCTCTTCCCATCCCCTCTCCCTTCAGACCCCCATCACCAACCCCTCCGCCCCCAACTCCCCACTTAGTACCCCTCTCCTCTTCCTGCCTCTTCCCACCCTCCGCCCTTCGGTCTCGCCAACACCAACCCCTTCACCCCCAAATGCCTTTCAGCACCTCCTCTTTCATCCTCTCTTAACAATTACACCACCAACCAGCAAGGCCAGCCAGAAGACAGCAGGAGTGCAGAAAATCCAGTGGAACAGCAGTGGCAACACTCGGAGTGAACCCTGGTACAAGGACCAGGGGGGGAAGGCAGATGACATGAGGTCTAAGCCGCTGCCTCCAGAATAGGAAAGATGGCATTTGGAACATCCGAGCACAGCCTTTGATGGGACTTCGTCCCTGTGTCTTACCTTCCAAAGCTGTGCCTATTTGAGAGAGAGAGGCAGCATGACGCCTCTCAGCTCAGAGTCCGAGGTTGGGCGGAAGAAGTCCAGAAGAAATGTAGACAGGAGGGTATCCTGCAGAGGGCAGGGGCATGGCAGACTCCAAGCTGAGTGCGACAATATAACAGGAATTGAAGAGTGGTAGTGAGCCCTCCCTTGTGTTTGATGCACAGTTAATCCTCTTGTAAAAGGACAATCAATGCTCCTCATTCCCACTCCCACAAGATCTGCACATGCCCCAATCTTGTAAATGGGATGCTGGAAACGCATGCTGGACCCGGTTTCCGGCTGGTGCAGCTCCCCACCAATAGACTGGAGCCCTCTACAAAAGGGGTTACTACAGGAGGATGCTCTTACCACCTACAACAGTAGATCCCCCGTGGATGTTCTTGCAAAAAACTAACAAACGAAAACAAAAAAAAAGCATCTGTTATCAGTGGATATAGTCAATCGATATCTGATATGATCAATGGATATTGTTATGATGGGTCGGCGCTTGCAACTGCAGCATTGGATCTTGTTTGACATAACCGTCACCATTGGACATGGGATGGCAACAGAGTATCTATCGTATAACAACAGATAGCATTCATGATGAATCAGGGCCTCGCCACACCACTCTCAAAATGTGAAAAAGACAAAAATGTGGCGGGCGCATCTTATGTTCTAGAGGGAAGTCCATTCTCATTTTGCACATTTCGAGAGTGGTGTGGCAACGCCCTCAGGCAGCTATGGATGTCATTGGTGATGTCAGCTGTAGTCAGAGAGACAAGTACTTTGGAAAGTGTAGTTCGGATCTCATTGACTCACCAGGTGTACTCCACAGTGGTGAGCTTTGCCCAGTGAGACTACTGGTTGTGCTTCAACGACTTATTTCAAGGAAATTCCTCAAAGGAAATTGGGGCTCCGCAGCCAAGACGGGAATTCGTTGTTTCCAACAGCGGTGGCGCTTGCCTTCGAAGACCCCCAAAAAACAGAAGAAACAACAGCGGACATGGCAGGTTTTGAGTTCAAAAAGGCACAAAAACACAAAATGTCACTGTGCTCATGGCGCGAGTTTGAAATGGCAATTTCAGTTAACAAATAAATATATGTATGTGCGAGGCTACGCCCGCTTAGCCCCTACGGGGCCCTATCTGCAACAAGGTCGGCCGCCCTAAGTGAAGGCAGGCACGACAGGCCCTTCGGGCCTCATTCTTCAGGGTACCCCGCAACGGGGAAATTCAGACAGTTGCGTTGCGCCAGTTGGTTGAATGAATCCAGGCCCTGGGCCGCCTGTGTGAATGAATGTGAAGCAGGCCCTGGGCTGGATACGGGTACCAGGCCAAACACAGGCCGAAAGCAGTTGGGCACATGCAACCACTTCAGGCCCCAGGCCTGCTCCCTTCGTGACTGGGCCTGTGCCTACCGGGGCCTACCGGAAGTTTCCTGGACTGGACGCAGGCAGGCCACTTGGATATAGGGAAGGGCCTGCCTCCTCATTCGGCATTCGGGTGCTGGCTGCATGCTGCGTGAGCGCTGCTGCGCAATCCGCTGGCTGGCTGGCACTCACGCTCTCACGGGCGAGTAGGAGGGAGCACGCAGCCATAGCCAAGYTGCGCTGCTGTATGCTAGGTGAAGCGCAGGKTGGTCCTTGGGGTGCTAGTGGCATCTGTGYGGTGTGGATCRGGGTTGTGAGTGTTRCGAGAGACATACCTGGTGCTGAAGCGTGCGACATTGGTCGCCATATGCTCGTACTCCGGGAACGCTGTTGATGTCATCATTCTGCTTCGTAGTATAGGCTAGATAGGATCTGCCACCTGTAGTCTGGGCGCCGAGCGCCAATAGGATATCAACTCTGGTTCGTAGTTGATGATGATGGGACTACTTCAGCATTGTCAATTTTGAACTCTTGGTGTGTTCTTATTTGGTGTATCTCGTGATGCCAGTATGCTGTGGTTCGAGGTCAAGAATATCTGGGCTCATATGTATGATGCTGTTTGATTGCCAAAGTTCGCTAATGCTCATCTTCCTTGCATATGCATAATAGTGCATATATATATATATATATATATATATTCTGTTTGTGACGATATATATATATATATAATACTAGCGAAGCGCCCGTGTGCGGGCAGTGCGGGCTACGCCCGCAGAAATAACCAATGCACTGGGTGACCTCACACTGACTGCTCGCATAAGCTCGGGGCGGGGCGTGAGTGCGGCCTTTCTTTTTTTTTTAATAAATGAGAAAGAGGGGGGACACAACGAGAAAAACAACGGCCTGCCGGGGGCCACAAAATGACAGCCACGACCACGCGAGAAATGAAAAAAGAAAAACAAAACAAAACAAAACAAAGGGGGGACACAAATCGACAGGCACAAGAAATTCAAAAAGGAAAAGTCAGACACAAAACGACGGCCAACCGGGGAAAACAAAAAAAAGAAAAGTCGCCCGCATCTCGGATGGCTCGCCTCCAAGATGTCCGTCCGCATCAACGCCAGCCGTGTGCCCCGCCTGCAGGGGCCGCCCTCTCGTTTAATGGCATGCTGTGAACATTTCGGTACGCGCGCCCCTCGGCACACTCCGCCTCCCTCGATCGCTTTAATCTGCAGCCCCTCGCCAAAACTTCCACCCAAATCCGGCACGCAGCGCGGCATGGACCTCCCCCCGCGGCCAATTCTGCTTAAGGGGGGATATGATATAATATAATATATATATATATATACAGGGTTACATGACTGAACGTTCGGGGGCCCCCGGGCGGGCTGGCCCCCGAACGTTCGGGAGTTCGGGGTCCCGTTCGGGGGCCGAACACCTCCAGGTTCGGCCCCCGCCAAAAACAATTTCGGGGCCTAAAAATACGTTTTTTTTTTTTGCATTTTTTTTTGTGAGTTCTCTATGATGTAACCTACACGCCTATAAATTTTGAAGCCATTCCGCTAAGCCAAAAAAACATTAAGAATTGTCGAAGATGGGGGTGTCAAAACGTGCTCGCCCACTCACTATTTTGTTTTTTTTTCACTTTGAACTTTTTGTTTTCACTTTATTTCGGGGCCTACAAACTTTTATTATTTTTTGAAACTTTTTTAATGAGTTATTAATTACGCAAACTACATATCTGTAAATTTTCAGGGCATTTTTCAATGCCAAAAAATAATTAAAAATCGGCAAAGATGGCGGTGTCGAAAAGGTGCTGGCACAGTCACTCATTTTAATTCTCTTTTTATTTTTTCTTATTTTTATCATAGTGTTTATTTTTTGTATTAGATTTTTAATTCAAATTTGGTAAATAATTTGGTTGTAGTACCCAGGCAAATGTTGTTTAGTTTATGTTTCTCCATAACATAGTTTGTTTTCGGAATTTTTTGAAAACGTTTTTTTTTTTTTTTGGTCCGCGTT
>BFEA01000117.1:1273109-1286367 GCA_003427395.1 Chara braunii
GTACCTTGGTGACCCGGCGGAGGGTCTCCTGTGCCGGCAGTCATCATGGATGACTATCCCATCCAGGGCCTATTGGCCCTTTCTGTCTTGTTGGGCCCGATCTTCCGGCTAATTTTCCCGTTGGGATTCGGACGCGTATGCGCGTCCCGCATGTTGTTGAAGTCAGGAACAGTGAAGCCTGGGCGCACACCTGCGGAGCAGGCAGAAATAGACCGCAGGCTGGCAGATAAGAAAAAGGAGAAAGAAGCAAAGAAAAAACAGAAAGAAGAAGAAGCAAGAAAGAAAATGAAAGAGAAGATGGAGAAAGAACTGGAAGAGGAGTTGAAGAGTATAGAAGAAAGTGAAGTAGAAGAATAGGAAGAACAAACATTGCAGAGACATCGCCAAGATATACCTGAAAGCAGCACAATGACCCGCCTTCCCGTTGAACCGCTGGACTGGGGCAGCCGGTACTACTACTCCAGCTAGCCATTAAAGGAAACTGATGAAGAACGAGATACGTTCATCGCCAAGTTGGCCACTGTCACAGATGCTGTTGAACGAAATCTGATGATGGAGGAAAAAAGGTCCGAACTAAATCGCAGGTTGTTGGCCGCTAGGCGGCAAGAAGTAGAAGAGAAAAAGAAGTTGCATGCGGAGGGGGAGAAATTGCAGAAAGTTCTAGAAGCGCAAAAGGAAAGTCCCTCTGAAACCGAAGCACAGCTTGCTCTCCTCAGGGAGACAGTCCTCAACACAAGGCAAGATATGAAGTTAATGCATCAGACTCTACAAAGGGTTGAAGCGCATCGAGTTGAATTCGAAAACGTCTGGAATAACTTTGTGGAAAAGTCAGCCAAGGATGTTGACCAACATGTGCAAACTTACATCCAGGCTTTGGACGAACATATTAATAAAGTCTTCACCTCGGAAGTCGTAGAGAAGATTGTAAAGGGAGCTGGAGGCGACGACGGAGATGGGGATGGCGACGGCGATGATGATAAGAAAGGAAAGAGGAAGATTGGGGATCCAAAAGAAAAACTTCCTCAGGAAACCGGGCAGGTTAACAAGATAAAACTTAAACTGCCCTGGACCTACAATGGAAAGAAAGAAGAGAGTGTGTTGCACTGGGCGGCGGCAATTGAAACCTATGTTTACGGACAACGTATCCCATACTGGGACAGGGTGTTGATGGCAACTTCGTGCATGGGAGGCGACGCCATGAGCTTCGCCATCTTGCTGCAAAAGGAGGCGGGACAGCGTATCCCATACCTGAAGTCTTTTCAGATACAAGTCCTTGTAGTCAGTTGTCAAGTAAGCTGACTATAGACCCCTGACGAGTCCTGGTGGGCGGCCAGGCGAAACCGGTCGGGTCATAATGTCATGTAGGAGCTTGTGTTTCCGCCATTTTTGTGCTTCATGTTTTACTTTTTATAACAGTCACGTTTGGGACACCTGTCTACTGCTTGGCTTGGTGTGATCCTTTCCTCTTATCTGCTCATCTGTCAGCGTCCTGTACATTTTTTGAACTGTCATGACTACCACCATTGTCTGTATGCTATAGGCTTAAGCTTGACATACAAACTGCACCATGCAATCTGCTGGCCCTTAGATGACACCAGTGACACACAACAAAGAGTGAAGAAACCTGTAGCTGTGGAGAATCACAGGAGGGGTGGGCTAAGTTAGGGAAAATCCCCCAACTCAATCCCGTGGAGCACAACCCTAATTTTCACCCTTTCAGCACACAAACACATGACATTGTATGCATATGGCCACAGCAGCAACATGCCATTTTTTTATTTTTATTTTTTTTGGGGGGGTAAGTACGTTGGAGTCGCACACACCCAACATTCATAGTAGGCAACTTTAGCAGTTCCCAAAATGGAATGGAGCAAAAAAGGTGAACCCCCGAAATCTGCCAAGCGCTTCACTGCCGGTAATGATTGGTGCAGTTTTCGACCCCCGCTAAACTTGCACGGTACGAAACTCACACATTTTTTTTCCTCTTTTTTTTTGAAACTCATACCATGACACCGGGGCCACTTTGCCTTTTCTTACCTATTTCAAACTAAAAGTGTGTCACAGCCACAGTTTCCCTTTTTTTTTTGTTACATTGCCGGATTATCTGGGCAAAAAAGGGAATATATACTGTTGGAGACCTGTGGGACCCCCAATTACGAAACTGGAAATCAGTAAATAAACGAAAAGGTGTGGTGGGAGACATTAGGAACATGGCTGAAAGCCTGACACAAATCCAGGGAGCGGTGCCATTATCCTGGTTGGGGTAAGTCAAAGCAGGCCCTTCCATCAAGGAGGGTGATTAGGTAGTTCCGGAATATGAAATGCCGCTCCCAATGGTAGTATATAAAGTTGTATCAGCCAAAAAGGACATGCAACAATCGCACTCTTACAGATTGCAACTACCTGGAGACCGTTGGTCCAAAGTTTGTAGAGAAGAAGGCCTCGATCACAAATGGGCCTGGGCCTCACGCATAGGAGTGAGAGTCATCGAAGATGACAAGGAAGGCAATTTTCTCTACAAACCCTCTACCCGCTCAATCCAACATCTCGTTTAACCCGCAAGAAAGGGAGTGGGACCTTAGAGGATCACGCAAAATGAGCATCTGGCAGTACATTGTAAAAAAAGGGTATAATGTCACACAGAAGCTACTACAACTTGAACTTATGACTAGGTGAGAAAGAGTCTCTTCTGACAAAACAGGATCTCTGTTCGTTATCATGCGCATCCCACTACCATATCAAACCCACAAGCCACAGGGCATTACAATGGCAAATCATTCACCGAAGTTTACCTACACCAGATTGCCAGGTGTCCAGAGGACCAGAGCAGACCTGGAGGAAAAGGGCATACTTTCTCCCTTATGCGCTTACTGCGGCCTTGCGTCCCCCTAAAAAAGGGATACCCTGGAGCACTGTTTGGTTGACCGCCCTATGGTAGCTCAACTCTGGAGGTGGTGAGATGCGGCCTGACACTACCTAACAGAATCATTTGCCCCAGAATGCCGAAGCTATCCTCGTCAGAGAAACAACCCCACACTGTAACCATTGGACACCATTCATGCACAATTTATTTAAACAAGTGGCCCGCAGCGGCCCAACAGAGGGGATGAGAGAAGACGATGGAGGAGAGGCGGCCCCCATCTCTCTCTCAAAAAAAAAAAAAAAAAAAAAAGCCTGACCTCTGCCCCTCCTCATCCCCTTCCTCCTCCTCCCACCCGTCGCCTTCCCCCTCCTCATCGCACTCCTCCTCCTCCCACTCCTCCCGTTCCTCGTCCACCTCCTCCTGCTGATCATCTTCCCCCTCCTTGCATTCACTGCCGTGGTTCATCGCGCCCCCCCCCGCCCTTCCTCCTTCCCCTCCTCCCCTTGTCATCCCGCCCCTCCTCATAGTGCTCGTTCTCCTGCCACTCATCCTCCCATTCATCTTCTACCTCCTCCCACTCGTTGTCTTCCCCCTCCTCGTTGCACTCCTCATGTCACAGCCTCCCCGTCCTCCTCGTTCCCCTCCTCCCGCTCATCATCCTGTCCCTCCTCCCGCTCCTCCCGTGCAACGCGCCCCTCCTCCTCTGGCTCCTCCTATCGTCCAAAATGGAGTGATTTTTCCGTTGGAATATGGTGAGATATACGGCCATATCTTTTTGTCTTCCCGTTCGTCGTCCTCCCATCCTCCTCCTTCCCCTCCCTCTCATCATCCCGCCCCTCCTCCTCCTGCAGTGCTCGTTCTCCCGTGCAAAATGGAATGAATATTCCGCTGGAACCATGGGAGATACACCGCCATATCGTTTTGTCTTTCATTCGCCACCTCCTTGCCCTCCTTCTTCCCCTCCTCCCACTCGTCTTCCTGCCCCTCCTCCTCTGACTCCTCCTACGCAAAATGGAGTGAATCTTCTGCTGGAACATGGGAGGATACCTGACCATATCGTTTTGTCTTTCGTTCGTCGCCCTCCCCATCCTCCTCCTTCCCCTCCTCCCACTCCTCTTCCCGCCCCTCCTCCTCCGGCTCCTCCCATGCAAAATAGGGTGAATCTTCTGTTGGAACATGGGGAGGTACACGACCATATTTTTTTGTCTCTCCTGCATGCGGTGCTCCTCATGTTCGTTGTCCTTTCCATGCTTCTGTTTCCCCTCCTTCCACTCGTCACCCCGCTCCTCCTCCTCCCACTCCTCCCATGCAAGATGGAATGAATCTCCCGTTGGAACGTGGGGAGATACACGACCATTTTTTGTCTTCCTATTTGTCCTCCTCCCCGTCCTCCTCCTTCCCTTCCTCCCCTCCTTCTCCCCTCCTCCCCTCCTCCCGATCCTCCTCCCGGCCCTCCTCCTCCTGCCCCTCCCCCCGCGCAAAATGGGATGAATCTTCCGCTGGAACATGGGGGAGATATAGCACCATATTTTTTTGTCTTTCGTTTGTCATCCTTCCCGTCCTTCTTCTTGTTTCTTTCTACATATGTCCCGTCCACCCCTCCCCCCCCAAAAAAAGAAAGACATTGTCGGAATCTACGTAATGCTTCGCCACATCGCGTGGCCCCCAATTCGAAATCTCCAGAGGTACAGCAACACTTTTTTTTTTTTTTTTTAATTGCTCCGATCTATTGGTGGGGAGCATCACGTGCTGGAAACCGGGTCCAGCGTCCCATAATAATATTCAAGGATGAGCACAGATAACCGAGAAGCCACAGTTGCCTCTTCAATCCCTTAGGGACCGCCAGGTATGACATTTTTCACTAGCTACCACTGCCTCTTATAAGATTATCATGAAATTGTCAATTCCCTTCCAAGCCAAAACATTGCATCTCCACACGGGCAAGCTCAGAAGGGGGAAAAGGATCTGCAAAAAAGATTGGAACTCTGAGAGTAGCTCTTGAGTGAGGTGTAAACCAGTCCTTGAAGATGAGTTGGAAATCCTTTTTGATAGATTCCTCCCTCCCCCCTTCCCTTGGCCATATCACCTCCCCCAGACTCTTTCCCCCAATACCCCCTAGCCAGTTCATAGTAAAGTTCTGAATTGCCTTTTGGATGTCTTTCTTTTGTTGACAATTACATAATTTGGATGTGACGGTCGTCCATTGGGCTCTGATCTCTGTTTGTACAAATTGAACAATGTGTTCGGTCATCTTTGGTCCTTCCAGATTTACCTCTTCTCGTACTAAAGCACACCTTTTATACCATAGTGTTCATAAAACCGCTTTTCTACCTCTGCAAATGTTTGAAGTTACGATTGGTTCTGAGATTGACCCTTAAAGATTTCGTATGGGGAATCTGAACCCATTTTCTCAAGTTCGGACCAAAATTCATTTTATTCAGATAAATATAAAAAAAAACGTCAGTCTACATGATCATAGGTTTTTTCAAAGTCAATCAAAATAAAGGCAGCATTCTCTTTCGATTTACAAAAGAACTTAATCATCTCATTAATTACACGTATATTATCTTGAATGTGTCTGTCATTAATAAATCCGGTCTGTGAGGGATGAATGATATCTGCCATTACCAGAATCATACGATTAGTCAAGGATTTAGCCAATATTTTGTAAATCACAGTAAGTAAAGTTATGAGTCTATAGTTTCTTATATTTGTTTTATCCCCCTTTTTGTGTAAAAGAGTGAGAATCCCTTGGCTTGCTAGTTTCCCCATCTGTCCTATCTCATAAACTGCTTCGAGAAATTCCAACAAGTCCGATGAGAAAGTCGACCACATGGTTTTCCCAAATTATTTGGGAAACCCATCGATGCCATGGGCTTTATCCTTATCCATTTGTAATAACGTTGTCCATAATTCCTTCACAACCATTTGTAATAACGTTGTTCATAATTCCTCCAATGTCAAAGGTCTCTCCAAATTTTTCCTTTGCTTCCGAGTAAGCGTCTAGCTTAAGGGTGTGAAGAAAGTTTTTATGGTTGCATCATCTTCTTGCATATCATTCATCCTTTTAGATGAAGTGAATTGTTTTTTATAAAAATCGTAGACAATCTTTAGACTTGCTGTTGAGGATAATGTAATAGATGGTTATAACTTATATGGCTCAAGTAGGATCTTGCAACCCTTCAATAGTCGTTCGTCGCGATCTAGTACGAGCTAGTGCAAAGAATGAGGCATTCATTTGTCCATCGGTCAAATGTCGTGATAATTTACCTCCGATCAGATACTTTTGCCAACGATGTTGAGCAAAGGATAAAAAATGGTTCCTAAGCGTCTAAATATCAACCGGGTAAGGATGATTCTATGGTTGATCATTAAGTTCGTAATTAATGATTTATTCTTGGACGTTCATTTCTTGAAGAAATCGATTATTTACTTGTAATTTAGAAAAATTATTATATTTTTTTGTCATAAAAAGTCAACCCATTGTTGAACCAAGCCGTGCAGGAATCATGTTTATCCTTAGTCGTATGCCAATAATCCCAAACATTCTGAATGTATTGTTTGAATTGACTTTGAAGAAGCAAGGAGGTGTGAATTGACTTTGAAGAAACAAGGAGGTGTTAAGTTTATAGAAACTTTTCCCCTGGTCCGTTTTTTTCTTAAATGACAACAGGGCCACACACATCTTATGATCGGCTCCTGACCATAGATTTTGGGGAAAGATGGTTGTCCATAACAGAGCTATATCGAGACCATGTGACATCAAGATCAAATCTATTCGGGATCTAGATTGATGTCAGTTACCACTGTTTCGAATGCAGGTAAACAATTTTTCCTGCGGGAAGATTTGTCGGTATGTATCAAATAACTGTTCATCCTCGCATAGCCTATAAATAGTGTTCTCATCCTCTTCTATATATGTTGGACAAGGGGAGGAAACCTTCCATCTATCCAACCATCTGTCGGGGGCTGCATTGAAATTCCCTGCCATAATGAGCAGAATACCTTCCGGTATTTGAGCCCTGATATTCTGGAAGAAATTGATCATTTCTTGTACCTCATTAGGCCCGTATACATTAATGACACCTACTATTTCCAACTCCAGCCTAATCAAAGTAGAAATTCATCGACCCTGCTCCTTATCTGCTGTCCACTGAATAATTTCTACCCTTGATTCCGGTGGCACCCAAAAAATCACTCCCCCTGATCTACATCGTTGCGCCGGGGAGGATAATTTGAAAAAAGCCTGTGCTAGATTATGTGCTCTATTATGGATCGAAGAATTCATAAGATGGGTTTCTTGTATATAGATAAGGTCAGGCCATGTACGACCGCCCACTCCCTTGAGTTGCTTCATTATAGCTTTCCTTTTTACACAGTCTGCAGTCCATTTACATTTAGCGATCGCATATCTAAATCTGTTGCCCTAATGGTACGACTCCAAAAATGGTTCTTCCCATGATACGCTTGGAGTGCTTCCATCACTAAACTTTGAATATTATGAACTCTCTATGACCCATTATTTATTATAACCTCACCCTATTCCCCTTATCCAAGATTGAAGAGGACTTGAGAATCCCCCTGCGTAGAATTGAGCACAAAAAGAATGTCGCATCTGTGAGTTTGCCTTAAGCTTAAGATACCGCAGCTTCATCAAGGCACTGTGTGAGTACCATTTTAAGCTTGCCTCCTTCCGATCTTCAAATCTAACAAAGGTATCGCACTTAGCCATTTGTGCTCGATCACCTGCTTCAGTGAAAATTGTCTGAGGCCTAGGGTCGTAGTGTTTGGAGAGAAAGTCGTGAAGATCCCGCTTGAAAGTCCGGTAGTTAGCATTTTGATAATCCGCATATGTGGTTCATTCCCTCAAGGTCCCTCCTCCATACTGCTCTTGCCCAATCGGGTTCAGTCAAATTTCTCATTTCCTGCATTTTTTCCTTATTGGAATAACCAAATTCCCCTTTGATGGTTGCGAGTTGTTGGCGTGACCTTTTTCAAGGATACGTCTCAGTTTCTGTCTTTTACCTGCTTCCTGTGAAACCGGCGTAGGAAAAAAGACTAACCCTTCCTGTATGTGTTGTCCTTGGTGTGCTGACCCTCGTGCATAAATGACGACTTGTGTCAGTTGTTGCATCAACTATTGCAGTTGCAGAGACTGCTGCTGCTGCAGTTGCTGTTGAGAATGTAGAGTTTGATATGACTCTAACAATTGTTGCACCTCTTGTTGTTGCAGCAATGCCATAGGTTCTGGATCATGCGTCGACTGTTGCACTTGCAGAGGCTGTTGCATCTGGCGTTGCTGTTGCAGTTGCTGCCGAGACTGTAAAGTCTGATGTGACTCCAACACTTGTTGCTCCTCTTGCTGTTGCATCAATGACCTGAGCTCTGGATCTTGCAACAACCTCTGATCACCACTCTCGAGTTGCTGAGAATGTTGCAACATTTGCAACATTTGAGGCTGCCTCCCTTCCTCCCCTAGCATGATCACCCCCTCCTTCTCTTGTACAGCAGTTTGACTCCCATCAGTGGTTAATACTATTTTATTTATTTCATTAATTTATTTTTGTTCTTCTTCTTTCCCATTTTCATTCTCCTCCTCCACCACCACGTTCTGAGAGTCGAACTTCATACTTTCCTGTGTCCCTAGGGAGACAAACTCCGAACCGCCACTAGGTCCCTGCTGGTTCAACTGCTCGATTGTCTCGTCTTCTAACTGAGACGCCCTTGACTAATGCAGATTCATAACCCTCCACTACTTGTGGCTCACCTTGTGGAAGGGGGAGGGCTGAAACATGGACATCACCATTTGCCACATTCTCCTACTTACCATTGGCCAACATGCACCAAGTGGTAACCCTTGCTACAAAACCTTTTTAAGACTCGAACTGTTATTTAGCATGTTGACCAACCGTAATATGAAGTGTCCCAAAAATCGATAGTGGCTGCTCCATATTTTGTCTGCTATTGTTGGAGCAACCAATCAGACAACTGGGCGATCTTTTGTTCCATTGGGATTTGAGATTGCTCCTCTCCATCAGTAGGGGAGGCCCGGGAGGGTGCCTCAGCCATTAGAGTATCTGATGGGGCCTGTGATCTACATCCATTGGGGCTGGTCCAAATGCCTCCTTGAAAGGATCTTAGAGATCATGTGCTCCCAGATTCTCCTTGCGGGGGATTCCTTAGGTCCAATTCTCCCCCTTTGGAACTTTCTTTCACTGCTGCTTGTATTTTTACACGATGCATCTGATGGCATGATGATATCCCTCCCTTATTCGTAACCTTTTTTTTTTTCCCTTCTTGTTTTTTTTTCTAATAAGAGGTTGATCTTCTCCCATGTCCTGGTCTCGTTCATCGTTCGTTTCCTGGCTTTGTTCCATATGTAGGTCGTTCTGAGGGTGTGAACCCTCAGTATTTATCCTTCTTGGTGTGACTACATGGCCCCTCTTATATGTCTCACCCATAACATTGTTGCCTACAGTCCCTAGGGAGAAGGTGAAACACCTTCGTGCATATAGTGGCTGGGATCAGGACCATATGACACTGGACTTTTAGTAGGACCACAATCAAGACCAGCCCCAGGCGTAGAATCGGAACTAGAACTAAGATTATATCCAGGGACAAAACCAGAATCGTAACCAGAATCAGTGGCAGGCTTTGATTGGGGGACCTGTATAGCATTTCCTTGTGGAATATGGGGTGAGGGCGTTGGAGGAGACCAGCTATCCGGAGGCTTGGAATCCCAATCTGGCTCCCCCTCTCGTTCCCATGTCCAACCTTTGGGCCTTTGACTCTTACTAGACCCTTCAACGAACACCCATCCCTCATGCCAATGATCCACTGTTCGCCATAGGTTAGCTTTGTCGAATCAATTTGCCTGTCGCTCTTTGCTTGCGTGCCGGATTTTGTGCACATGAAGAGTCAGAAAACAGGTGTCCGTATGCTTTACAACGAAAACACCAAGGTCGTAACTTATGGGAAGTGTGAATATTAAATTATTTGCCCCCCACCCTGTAAGGAATAATATCATCGATATGAAAAGGAAGATTGGAGGAATAATTTAGTGCAAGCATCAGATAATCATCCCTTTGTGCGCGTACACTAGAAGTGGATCAATAAAGTTCACTATATCATAATTCTCCCCAAAGTCATGTACGAATGCAGCCGGAATCTCTATTGGAATGTGCCTGAACTCAACCCAATAGTGATCTTTCATTATCTGACGAAGTTTTTTATCTGGTCCTTGGTTTAGGGGAACCTACAAATAGATTCTGACTTCCGACCTATCACACCTCAACTTTCTTCAATCGTCAATTATTTTTTTATCGTTCACATGCACACACGGTATTGTAAGGACTGTTTAGGAAACAGGTTGAATAAGAAGATCTTCATTGACCGCCTCCTGATTGCCTTCCAGTTGTGTGAGTCTTTTACTTATCCATTTTATCTTTTCATTTGTAGTCTTATATGCCGCATTATCATAGAAGACCCAGTTGTTTGCATGTAATTGGTTGATATAATCTCTTTCTGCAATCTTCTGGGATTGATAAGTTTTCACCATTGATTTCTTCCCCCCATTGTCAACTACTTTGTTTTCAGAGGGGCTGATGAATTTTGATAAGAAGAAAGCATGAACAATTGGGAGATTAGAAAGGGGAATGCGGAGGGGTTGAGCATTTGACCCCTTTCTTTCAATTTCCAGCACAATGGATTGAAAGGGACCTTTAGCCTTCTGAATCCAAGAGGTTGCTGGGATTTGATCATTTTCCCAATACCCCTTGCATTCCTGAGCAAGGTTCTGCCCCCCGTTTCCTATTTCTCCACCTCCCACACTTTCGTTCCCCCTTCCTCTCGTCTCTTCCCCTCTGCCCCCTTCAACTCGCTCTCCTTCATTCCCTTCTCCTCTTCCCCCTCTTCGTCCCCATCCTCTTCGTTCGTATCCTCTTTCTCCTCCCCGCCCCCCCTCCCTCCCCCTCTGCCTCCCTCTCTTCCACCTTCTCTCTGCAGGGGGGGATACTCCTCATCCACCTCTTCCAATAACTCCCTTGCTGCGTTCTCCTTCCTCAGCTCTTGCTCTTGTCCCATCGTCTGTGATACATTTTCTGCTCCTCCACGCTCATTCAATGCCAATTGGACCATTGGTAATCTATTGGAAGAGATAAGATGTGAGTCATTTTGTTCAACATTCCTTTCTTTTGACTCCTTTAAGGCTACCTTGCAATTATCCCTTTTGGCGAACTATGTGGATAGAGGAGGATGGAATCTCGTCATGTCTTCTAAAAGAAACAGAGGATGCATCCTCACCATTTTTCCCTGTGACTGAGCAGCCATCCTCCCATGCCCTACATTGTTAGTAAAGATAAAACCCATAGGGCAAAGATGCAATCTATGATTATTATGTTCATCTACCTTCCTGCTGAGAAGCGGAGGATCATGATTAACTATAGATAGTGAGTGACACTGTTGCCGTTGCCTCTCTTCCTCCGTCAGAATTTCATCACAGATACTACCGAGTGCTCATGTTGCTGATGCTTTCTCCTATTCTGTAAAGTCATCTTGATCGGCATTTGTAATTGTCTGACAGATATCGGCCTCATTGCACCCCTGAACATCAGCATGGAGCCTACTTGCCGATGAGAACACTGATGACTATTTACTCGTATCATTTTCTTGATTGTTTTCTACCAGCGAAGCGAGCGGAAAACAACAACAACAACAACGAGATAAACGGTGGTGAGTAGAAATGTAGAAATTACTGGCAGAGACAGTTTCAATTGATTCCCCACCCCCCCCCCTTTAGTTAGTTCTGAAAAATCCTGCAATGATTAATTTATGGACTTGGCCGGGGAGAACTGGATAAGAAGGCATGAGGGGGGGTGTCACGCTAGGTATGTGAAGAGATGGCAGTGCATGGCACTTCACTTGTTATGATGTTGTTGTCCTCCACAACTTTCGTTGCTTCACCTTGATGCTTGGCTGGCGTCACAACGAGTCACTCCATGCTTTCTACCTCCTTCCTCCTTTTTGCTGTGCCCGCTTACCTTCAATTTTTCTTCCCTTCTCCAACTCCTTCCCGTCGATCACCCTTCTCTTCCCCGGTGCAATGCTATAACAAAAACTTGAGGTGATATACAATCAACAATGACCAGAACACCTGTAGTACCAACCAACCACAAGCAACTTGAGAGAGTCTACTTCATGGACTACGTATGGGGACGGATGACAACCATGTACCTACTGATGGACAAAGACTAGAGTACCTCCAGGTTATATATAATAAACAATGCCTACAATAGTCAATAGTATTGTGCTAGGTGGGTATACCCGGGCTGCTTAAGGGCACCTGCGTGAGGGCGACACGCGAGCGACGGGGAGGAGGGAAAGCTAAAACAAAAAACAGTTGTCTTGGTCATCTGATGAAAGGTGAGCGTAACTCCACACAAGGCATGGTCGAGCCCCACGAAGGGACTACGAGAAAGCAAGTAGGCAAACTGCCTTGCGCCTGCTAGGTCCTCAGACATAAGGATCCGATCGATTGTGGACCTGAACCGAATTTCAGCTCCTGTAGTGCGGAAACAGGAATACCTTCTTTCCGTAGGAAAGACTCTCCTGAAGGAGTCGAAAGGTGAAGCGTGGAATTCAATTCCTCAATAATCCTTTCATCGGTTTCTATGTACGAGGGGCAGGGGGTGAGGATCCTCCGTTGTCAGCGCGAATACCCTGACAAGGGTATCCGCCCTGGTTTTTGCAAATGACAGAAAGTAAGAGTGGATCAAGAAGACTATGCGGGGCACGGCCGCGTCTGCGACCTACATTGGCTAAGATAGAGGGTACATGGGCGCGCAGACTTGAGGCACGCAATTTTTATCTGTTGATGACTAAAGAACCGGCGTGATAGCTGACTAGATTTTTTTTTTTTTTTTTTAATTTAAAGTTAAGATTTTTGTCTTTGATTGGTACGTTTGATCGGGATGAGCGCACGCTCATGCGGTGGACGGCCTCGACCATGGTGAGATTTCTGCATGCCAATGGGGCCTGTGAGGTGCGGGACTGCACCGGGACAATGGATGTAGGCTGGTTGCAGGGGACCTTTTTTTTCACTTAGCCGTCAAGTCCTCATTGGAGTATTTGCAACTACTACCAAGATTTGCATTGGGGCCTGCTGCACCTGGGACTATGCTAGGAGCCTATAGCAGGACCGCGCCCCGACGTTGTGGCCGCTGCCTGCGTGTGAAATGCCCACTGAAGACCCAAAAGGCAGTGAGCTCCGCCTTAGTAGAGCGGGTTTGAAAGGGTGGCAGTCGGAGGCCGCAGCGGTACTGGCTGTGCGGCTCGAACTGCCCCGCGGCTGGTCCCAAGAAACCCTTTTTTTTTTTTTTTTTTTTTTTTTTTTTTTTT
>BFEA01000117.1:1286987-1307384 GCA_003427395.1 Chara braunii
AAAAAAAAAAAAAAAAAAAAAAAAAAAAAAAAAAAAAAAAAAAAAAAAAGGGGAGAGGAAATTGCAGGTCGGAGAAGGCAGAGGTAAGCTAGGAATTGGCTGTGTCGGGGAGGAAATTGCAGGTTGGAGAAGGTAGAGGTAAGCTAGGAATTGGCTGTGTCGGACCATTCTGTCTCAGAGCCTTTCCTCCAGAGCCAGCGGGTGCGGTGGGAAGGGGTCCGGGAAGTCCTCTGCGGGACGCATGGGAGTGTTAGGGTCCACGTCTGTCCAGTTCTTGAAGGAAAGGTGATAGTTTCGGGGGGTTTCGTCGCGCATGCTTTCCTCTCTGTCCTCCCCGCCCTTCTCTCCTGACCAGTGAACTCTTCCTACCCATCCCTCCCTCTTCCCCCCTAACCATTCTTCTGCGAACTGAGTAATCTTGGTCGATATGTCCTTGCCTGTGTGGAGGGTATCTAACGTTTTTTTAGTCTCCTGCCACCTTTGCATCGGTTCCATTTGGAAATGGGTTTTAAATAGATCCCTCCTTTCTTCTCCCTCCACCCTATGTCCTTCTAACACCAGCGCGCAACGTTGCCACCACAGGGTCCACAGTACCGTCTTCCTACCCAAGGAGAACATGTTCCTTTCGAATGTATCTTCTTGTGAGGATGGGTGATGGCCTAACAGGATTGCTCTCCAGTCCCAGGGCCACTCCTGATTTGGGAACATTTGTCTCCAAATCCTATCCCACCATCTCCATGTCAGGGTGGCAGTTGGGTATTGCAAAAAAATGTGTTCGATTGTTTCCGGTCTTTTCCTGGCCGGGAATCCCTGCAGGCAGCGTGTGCACCATGCTAGGGCTTTGCCTTGCTGTTCCAACTGAGTATGGTTGATCAGCCAGTTGTTTGTAGGAAGGCAGCGGTGGGCGATTTGCCATTGGAGCGAGGTGATTTTTGCCGGCCTGCACTTGCAGTCTTGAAACCACCGTATTGGTGTAAGAAGGTTTCTATCCACATTGAGGTGCTTCTGCCACCTATCGATGATCACGTTCTTCAGCTCTCGGCTGACTCTGAGCATCCTATAGGAACCTTTTACCGTGAGATTGGCCAATGTGCGTGGTTTCGTGGTACTGCCTTTGGCCCTTATCTGGGGGGTCCATTGTCATTCTAGTGGGTCCAAAGGAAGTGTGGACAGCGGGGTCTCGGGCATAAACGCTCGTCGTGCCTCCCCTTCTCCTATCATACGAACCCTGAATAGATGGTCATGCTGAATCCATACAAAAGAGTCTGGGCTGCCCTTCAGCTCTCCTCTTCTTCCTATTGTATACCACTCTACCAGGGCGTCTGCTGGGTGCACAAGGTGAATTTGTCTCGTCTGTCCGGGGTTCTCTGTCTGTCCCACCCAGTCTCCCTCTTGGAGTTTGCGTCCTTTTCTGAGGATAGATCGCACCCAATCGGGAGGGCCTCCGTGATGGTTCCCAAGTGCTTTTCTATGTTATGACAGTATCTCTGACTCTCCCTCATCTGGTTCTGATCTTTCCAGTCCTTTTTTGCTCCGTCCCACAAATCTCCAACTCTCGTGAGTCCATTCTTGACCCAGCCTTTCCATGGGGATTCGGAGCTGCAGAATATATTGCCATGGGAGTTGGTTATGGGGGAGTTTCCAAAGAGGGGTTGCCTGGCTACCTCCTCCCACCGTTCCGGAGGCGGACGTTGCGGTAGGGGGAGTCTCCTCCACGTTTTGAGAAGTCTGGGCTAGAAATCGTCTTTTGGTAGGTCGTGCCGAAGGTCAGCCTTACTATGTGCATCCCCTCTAGCCGCCCGGGGGACAGTCCAGTATCGGTCATCCAGCCAGCTTAAGGGATGTACTGAGGGGGGGGCTGCTGGCGCCAGTCTTACCAGCTGTTCATAGGCCAAGGGTCTCCAAACCAGGACGGTTTCGAAGATCAACCGTATCACCCATTGTAGTACCAGTGCCAGCACCTGCGTTGCCGGGTCCAAGATACCTAGTCCTCCTTTGGATTTTGGTTGCACTACAGAGTCCCATGCCACYCGGCTGATASCGCTCRTGTTTTCAYTGTCTCCCCGCCACAGGTAGGCCGCCACCTTTCTCTTTAGTGCTTTCTGGGCTGGGTCACTGAGCGGCCACAGTACCGATTTGTACCATAAYGTGGCCAGCACCRCATTGTTGATTACYAGCGCGCGGCCGAAGAGTGAAGTGTGYTTGTGATTCCATTGCGATAGTTTAGTCAAGGYCGGGGATGTGAGCCAATCATCATKGCCTATCGGYCGTCCTTGTGYTGTCAATTGCACCCYAAGTACGCGGATCGCTGTGTCGGGGGTAACCCATGTTATGCGGGGTTGTTCGGGTGGCCTGCCCCCTTGTTGGTGTAGCCACCAACCCAATGTTTTTTGTCCCCAGATGACTGTCATATCTGATAGAAGGCAGAAGCGCTSYATAAGCCTGTGGATTTCCTCCATATTRGAGGTTGATGCTTCCGCCATGATTGTCAAGYCGTCCGCAAAYAGGGAACARATYGGGATSRCGGCCTCTGGAATACCTGTGATCTTGATTCTTTCGAGATTTTTGTTGTGTCGGAGATTGGCGGACAGGGCTTCCATTATTATGATAAAGAGGAAAGGAGCGATTGGGTCTCCTTGCTTGACTGAGCGTTGAAGTGTGATTTCTAGAACCAGCAAGCCATTTACTTGCACTCGGGTCGTCGCATTCTGGTGCAGGACCTGGACCCACCTTCGAAAATCCGGACCAAAGTTCATCTTGTGTAGGCATCGGTCGAGGAAAACCCAATCGACGTGGTCGCATGCTTTTTCGAAGTCTATAAAAATGAAAGATGCATTGCTCTTGGACTGACGGGATAGTTTGATCATTTCGTTCACTAGCAGGATGTTCTCCTGAATGTTCCTATTTCGCATAAAGACCGTCTGCGCCGGGTGGATGAGGTCCTCTAGCACCTCAATCATACGGTTAGCCAGAGCCTTAGAAAGCATCTTATAGACCACAGTCAGGAGGGTGATGGGTCTATAGTTCCGGATGTTCATTTTGTCACCTTTCTTGTGGAGTAAAGATAGCGCTCCTTGTCCTAACATCTCGCCCATCTCCCCCGTCTCCCAGACTGTTCTGTAGAACTGCATGAGGTCGTTGTTAAATCGCGGCCACATGGTTTCCCARAATTCCTTCGGGAAGCCATCAATCCMAGRAGTCTTTTCCTCCTCCATCTGTAGGAGAGCAGTCCATACCTCATCCTTGCTTAGGGGAAGGTCCAATTTTGTCCTCTGAGCTGGTGTGAGGCGATGGTTCATGGGCTGCAGAAAATCATCAATATCGTTAAGCCGATGTTCCGCCTGGGGAAGGATGTGTGTGGAGAAAAGGTCTTTATAGAAGTCCCGGGCAATTTTGGCACATTGTGCTGTGGTGGTGGCCACCTCCCCCGTCGTCGGGTCCAGGAAGGCCTCTATGGTAGTGCGGTGGGCTCTGATTGAGGCTAGGCTAAAAAAATGTGAGTCCATGGTACCTTCCGTGGTCCATTTAGATAGTTTTCCTCGTATTCGGATCCCCTGCCATCTGTGCTGAGCATTATGAAGAAGCTGGTCTTTCAAACGCTGGATCTCAGTGTTGTGATCAGTAGAATTGTCCTGATTAACCAGGTCATGAAGGTGACTATGGATTTCCTGTTCTTGCTGATAACATCGGGCCGCGATCAATTTGGAGTAGTCATTGCACTTCTTGGCTAGAAAAAAAATGTCGTTCGTAAACCACTAGATATCGGAATGAAAGTTATCTTTGAGACTTTGCCAATAGGCCCAAACATCTTGTATATAGGACTGGAAGGTCGTATTCTTGAGTAAGGACGTGTTCAGTTTGTAGTATCCCGACCCCTGGTCTGGTCTTTTGCGGAACGTGAAGATGGCTCCGTAGGTGCAGTGGTCTAGTCCTAGGTGCGGGCTTTGTGGGAGTATGGTGGCCAGCTGTAAAGCATTTTGTATAGCCTGGGAGATCAGTATCAAATCTATTCGGGATTTTGAGTGCCTTTCTGGGTCATTGGTACGAATGCATGTAAAGGTGCGATTGGTTGGGTGTAGAAGAGGGTATGTGTCTATCAGTTCAAGACCCCTGCAAAAGTTGGCGATAGTTTGCTCATCTTCCTCTACGTATCGTAGGTGGGATGAGTGCAGGCTCCATCTATCTAATCCCCATTCCGGTGCTGTGTTGAAGTCTCCTGCCATGATGAGAGGTACCCCGGGGGGGGCAGTGGGGGAGAGGTTTTCAAAGAACGCTTTTCTCTCGGCTGATGAGTTAGGTGCGTATATGCAGAAGATGCATATTAACTCTAACTCTAACATGCCGAGTACCGAGACCCATCGCTCCTGCGCCTGGTCCGTTGCCCAGTTTATCATCTCAAATCTGGATTCGGGCGGGATCCAGACCGCCACTCCGGCTGATGCCGTTGTCGGGGCATGAGCCGCGAAAGATTGATATGGCCATACTGTAGTGTGTGCTCTGAGGTGCTCCGGTTTGTCCATCAGGTGAGTCTCTTGGACGCATATCACGTCTGGCCATCGTCTCCCCCCTACCCCTCTTAACTGGTCCCATATCGCTTGTTTTTTGTCTGGATTATAGGAAGCCAGTCCATTGACGTTTAGGGATCTTATATCTAGGTCTGCACTTCGGAGGCAGCTTCTCCACTTCGGATTCTTACAATATAGGATGTCCATGACTGCCGTTCGTTAATGGTGTCAAGAATTCCTCGCAGTCTATGTATTTTACTCAAATACAAAGCCACGGTTTGACAGACCAGTTAATCGTGCATAGCAGACCATTTCTGAGAATCCTAGAGAAGGCAGTGTGTAGATCCCCCTACGACCAGAAGTGGTTGGCCCGGAGGTCATGCAGTCTCAGGTCCATCAGATCGTTATGATTGTACCATTTAAGGCCCGAGTCTTTTCCTTCTTTGGAAAGGATGTATAGATCTGTGTTGGCGACCCTCATCAGACCCTCAAACTGTGGAAGGGTGGCGACTACTCCGTTTGGGTAGTGCTTGTGGATGAAGGGGAGCATTTTTTTTGTGAAGTCCCCTTACCTCAGGGATGGAATAGACCAAATGTTATAAAAATTCCAACCGGGCAGGGTGAGTCCCCCATCAGTTGGAGATAGTCCCACTTCCATTCTATCCCCTGCCTGTCTCAATGGGATTGCAATCACCCCCTCCTTCTGTGAAAGGGGTTTCTCGTACTGACCCTTTTCCACTAGATTTCTCAGTTTCAGTTGGCGGGGCGGGTCTTCGCAAGGGACCTCTTTTAACCCTTCGGCTCCCCCTGGTGAGACCTGCATGAGCTGGCCAGATTCCTTTGGGCTTCCTTCCTCCCCTTCCCGATCCCCCACCTTCCTTTCTTCCCTTTGTTTGGAGTCGTAAGAGTTTTGCCCTGCCTTTCCCAGCGAGGGGGAGAACTGTTGATAGGTGATGTGTCTAATACGCTGGAAGAGCTCTAGCCATGTAATGTGGGAGGGGGGGGCCACTGTCAGTGTTGATTTCAGGGTTGGGCTGCTGTCTAGCATGCTAAACAACTGAATGTATGCCTGGTCCCAAAAATCAGAATCGACCCCTATATATTGGTCTCGCAGGCCCTCTAGAAGCCAATCTGCAATCCTTTGCAGTTTCTGTTCAATTGGCATGTCGTCTGGGGGTGCTGCTGTGTCGTCTCCCGGGTCCTTGTCTTGCATTATTATGTCCGGGGGGGGGGGAAGAGGGTCCGGGGGATTGTCCACCTCCATGGGTTGCGGGCCAAAAGCTTCTCTGAAGTGGTCTTTCCCTCCAGGTTCTGTGTGGTCTTGTCATCTGTGTTCCAGTTTTTTGGGTTCCCCCTGCCCCCCCGCCCCTAGGTGTTCCATCTTTTGACCTGCAGGTTCAGTGCTGCGGGTTTCCAGGGAGGAAAAAGCCAGGTTTTCCGGCTTCGGCATTTGGAAATGGCTCGCCGATAGATTGTAGAGTCTATGGAACACCTTGTGCCATGTGACCTGTGCAGGGGGGCCCTTGTTTAGGAGGTCTCGGATCGAGGGGCTCACCTCCAGAACAACAGTGAGTTGCGTGTGAGCGTCTTTCCAGAATTCCTCCGATGCCCCCTCGTGCTCGCGCGACAACCCTTGCATTATCCAGTCTGAGATCAGAGAGTATGTGATCCCGTTAATCAGAGTACCAGGGAGTATTACTGGATTGTCTGCTACCTCTGCCCAGCCCTGCAGGGTGTCTCTCTGCAAGCACAGGGCATATGGGTCCCGGGCTCCCTCCGTCTGATCTAATTTTGAGCTCGGCTGTTGGGCGCCCGGGTTCTGGGCCACCATAGTCTGTTGTGGATCTGAGTTCTGCAGTTCCGGGGTCATGGTTTTCTTTGGTTCTTCGTGGATTGACCCCTGGGTAAGCATTCGAATGGCCGCCTCCGATTCTGCGATCTTTTGTTTGGCCTCCTCCGATTCTGTGATCTCGTCCCTAAGAGGAGAGAACCTGTTTTGTGCTATCTCAGTTCCCTGGTCATTCCCTCCTTTGCCTGCCTTTTCCGTTTGAGGCTTTTTTGCTTTCTTCACCAGGTTACCACCAGGGGGGGGAGGGGTGGTTGATCCCACCAGCAGATGACGATCCGCATAGGATTCTGGGTTGGGTTCCTGATTCTTAGTTGGTTCCGACGGGGAAGGGGTGGCCTTTTTGGATTCGGAGATGGGGGGTTGGGCGGCCGTTTTCAAGTGGAGGTGAGTCTCTACTGTTTTCGGTGGAACCCATGTCGGTGATGGCTTTGTCCTCCATTCAGGAACTCCCTGTTTGTCCCACATCCATCCAATCATCTTCCCCTGTTAGTCTTCCTTGTCCACAAAGACCCACCCTTCGTGTCCCGGGTCCACGGTCCGCCAATGTGTGCTCCTGAAGGGGTCCTGGATCAATCTGCTCGTGGCTCGTGTTTGGTTTATAGGGTGGTGGGGACAGACCGGGTCTGTGTAGAGGTGGCTATATGCCTGACACTTGAAGCACCACGGTCTGAGTTTGTGGGCCRTGTGAACCTTGTATTCCCTTTCACCTATGCGGAAGGGGATAATGTCATCGATGGAGAAAGGGAGGCCTTCCGACAGATTGAGAGCTAGCATCAGATAGTCATCGCGTCTTGCGACGTGAGGGGGGAGGGGATCGATAAAGTCAATGATGTCATACTTTTCCCTAAAGTCTTGCTCGAAAACTGCCTGGATTTCAATGGGGATGTGGGGGAACTCAACCCAGAAGTGATCTGCCATCATCTGATCCCTCTTTTCTTCCGGTCGTTGTTGTCTTGGGGGCGCCCAAGGGTAGATGCGTACTTCTGATCTTTCGCATCTGATTGACCTCCATCCGTCCATAGTCTTCTTGTCTGTCTCATACCTGCAGATGATGGTTATAGTAGATGCAGAGAGCGGCTGGAGCAGAAAGAGATCTTGTGCCTCCTCAAAACTCCCCCTGAGGGAGGCCAAACGCTTCCTGATCCATCCAATCTTCTCATTGGTTGATTTAAAGGCKGCATCATCGTGAAACACCCAATTGCTAGCGTGTTTCACGTACAGGTCGTTACGATCCTTTATTTTGCTTGCCGGAAGTGTTTTCACCATGAGAGCTCTCCCCCCCTGGTTCACCACTTTGGGCTCAGAGGGTGTTAGCAGATTAGTCAGGAAGAAGGCACTCGCTGATGAGAGGTTATCCAGGGGTATTTTCCAATCCTTCGGCTCTTTTCCCTCTTTTTGTCTCTTCACCATAATGGATTCCCCTGCATGAGGTTTGAGGAGTCTTGCAGCCCATGTGGCAGGGGGAGGGGAGGGGGGGGAATTCTTTATCTCTCCGGCCTGCTGGGTTTGTTTGCCTTTCTCCATCTGCCCTTGTCTGTCCTCTGTTGGTGATCTCCTTTGCCCTGTCAGTTGTGATATGGCATGGTGTCGCAGAGCGCCTTGGTAGAGGAGGGTTGATTCAACTTTCTTGTGCACCCTCTGGTACCGTTGTGCAGAACCCCCTGTTTTTTTTATGATCGCCATACTGGGTAAATTCCTTGTCGTTGTTTTTGTCCTCCTCCTATAGCGGGGTATGCTGGAGGAGAGCGAGAGAGAGAGAGGGGAATCACGTCAGCGATTCAGTAGAAGAGGGTAATCACGTCAGCGATTCAGTCGAAGCAAACGGGCAAGAAGTAGGGAGATCAGGCAGGCAAGATGAAGGTGAACGAGGATGACACTTCGTTCTTCAAAGTTCTCACCTGACTATTTGCTACTACTACTAAGCTTTGAATTGGGACCCGCATTTGCCTAGGCCCACGCTGCGGGCTTTGCCGCGGGCCCGCGTCCTCCTGCTCGTGGGGCGTCGGAATCACTACGATGGCTTGGGCTATAGGGGTTGTCCAGGGTGGGAGCGGTGCCTGCCCCACCGCTATCTGCTGAGAGAGGGTTGAGTGTGAGCATGCCCTTTGAGACCCGATAGAGGTGAACGGTCGGGGGGAGGGTAGAGTACGAATCAGGGGCACCGTGGTAGAGGCCCGCAACGATGCTGTGGGACGAATCGGCTGTCAAATTGTGTGTAGGGGCGAAAGGCTTATCGAACCGACTGGTGGCCAGTTCCCACAGAAGCTAGCTAGAGACTGTCGCCACTGCCGGGTCGAACACTGTAGAGTCCGTTGTTGTCGAAAACTGCGTTAGCAGAGGTGCTGCCTGCGAGAAGAAGGAAGAATCTGGACGCGTTATCGCGCCAGATGCATTCGGAGGTAAGGACGAACGAGAGCAGCTATGGCGACGGGGAGCAGGTGTAGCTCGCTCGTTCCCCACTAGAACAGGGCGAAGTAAAGGCCGAGGTCGGGGCTCTAAAGCGGGGCGAATCAGATTACGAAGTTAGTTTTAGAGGAAAGTCGGTAGAAGAGGAGATTAGTAAGAAAATGTGTGCGTGAAAGTGACGGAAGGCGGCTATGGCAGAGATCGAAAGTGCATACCTCACTCATTTCTTAATGAAAATGAGCGAGGGAAGATAGTAGACGAGGGTTTTTGGGTATTGCGGGCTCGATGGCGAGGTCAGATTTGGAGTTGGGGCAGCGGCTCCAGCGGTACGGGATGTAGGGACTGCGCACGTTTAAAGAAGATTCACTCGATTTTGCTCACCCTGTCGACTGGAATAGCGGGATGCGGGCCACGGTCGTGCATGCCATTAGCGTGATCCGGCTGGTCGGGTTCTGCCCATTGATGCCCTCATCATCGAGCTCTTGGTCCAGATTGTGACCGCCATCAGCTAAGTGACCAAGTTGTTCGTCGCGCTCATCCTCATTTCTGCTATCGTGGCGGCTCGTCCGACCCTTCGTCGCGGCTGTCTTCGTTGTCGAAGATCGTGGTAGGGGTCATCGTTGAGGCTTCGGCCTTGAGCTATGTGCTACGATTCTCATGCGGCGCAGTCGATAGTACTATGCGCGGGTGTACACGGACGGGTCAGCGCATAAGTACGTGCATGTGGGACTAGGCGCACGGGAGAAGGGAGCGTACGCTCGTGCAGATAAGAGAGAGAGGAAGAGACTGTCCACTTACCTCGAGAACTAGTGGTGCGGGACGGGCCAATAACCGAGCTACGGTGCCGAACTGCGGTGTACCCGGCCAAATTTCAGCAGTGATTCATTTGATTTTGCTGACTTCACCGAAAGAGGTAATGTGAAGCAAGGCCGTGAAGTAAGAGACTTACCTGTTTGGCCGAAGGATTTAAACGGGAAGGAAGTGAACGGAGGGAGAGAGAAGCTATGAGGGGCGAGCAAAGACTTACCCACTTTGTCTATCTGGTCGTTGGCAGCAGCGTGAGGTCGGTCGTGTGTCGAGAACCTACCTTTCGATTGGTGTGTTGCTTATCCAATTGAGGGAAGGCAACCTCCTCTACCTCTCTCGGCGCGGATGATTGGATGAAGCAGTGTGGAAAGAGGGAGCGGGTCGTGTGAAAGTTCCCTGGAAGGAGACACCAAAGAGGGTGATAGTTCTATCGACCGCCAGACTCTGCTGCGCAACAAGCTGTTGTATGAGAAGGAGGCTGACCGTTGTATTGAGCTTGCAGTTGCTGCTGGTTTTTGACCATTGCTGTCGTTGCGACCATTTGAAAGGAGTTGTTGGCACGGTACTGCTCTTGCTTTCAGCCGCGTACGGTTCTGCTGGTAGGAGACTGCTGCTGGCTTATTTGCCAACTGCTGTGAGCCGCTGCTGACGAATTTATCTGTAGGTGCTACCGTGGTTGCTGACGCGCCCCCCCCCGACAGTACCATTGCTGCAACAGGAGGAGGAGTCGTTTGTGAGTCGAGCTTGCTGCAGCGCCACGGTCATTCGTTGCGCTTCGTGTTAGTTGCTCCAACACGACAGTTGTTATTTGCAGTATATTATTGTTGTACAGGTGAGCGGGAGGTCGAGCCACAACGACGGCCATTTAGGTGTTGGGACTTAGAAGGGTGACTGAGTCTTGTTGATGGGGTCGCCAGTGGGATCGTGAGGAGAAGTCAAGGAGTTAGTGCTGCAAACCGGGTCGTCAGAGAGTTGACTTCAGTAGTTGAATCAGAGTTGACCAAGCGGTTGCTGTTTTTGGCCATCATTGCGGGGCCCTCAGGCGATTCAAGGCAACAAGGCCCTCTCCTGGGAGTTGAGATTGTCCCCTTTTGCATCTCGAGCGTCTGAAACCTTTTATTCTGCCTTTCTTACTCTAAGTCTTATCTGAGTTATGAGAGGAAGGCGGCAGGCGGGATTGCAACCCGTAGGACCGCAGCAAGGCCCTGTGGGAGGCTATCCCACCGATTGTGGGAGCTCTGCCGGAACTCAGGAGGAGTTCTGGAGGCAGGGAACCAAGAGGTAACCACCCATCTCCCTCTATAAACCTAGACTATAACCCATATCTGTATTCCTTTCTATGTTCTGACTAAGTATATGGCATGCACCCCTACTTTGACTTGTTGTTTGACTCTCAGGATGTGAATCATACTAAATAAAAGAATGTCTGTGCAATCTCAGTTTGAGTTTTGTTGATTGTCTGAAGGCATATTGTGAACAAAGGGGAATTGCATCAGGGGGAAGGCTGGGAGGAAGGCAGTCTTTGCATGAGGTTTGACTGGGTCATTTAAGGCTGGGAGGTCCCCATAAGTTTGGGGGGACCCAGTGCTATGCTTTATTTTGGATTGTGTGGAGCGTCAGACCGTTTTATAAGTTTAGGTGGTCTGATTGCTCTAGAGGCTCGGAAGTTCCCATAAGTTTGGGGAGACCTGGTGCTGTGGGATTGCTTTGAGAACCAGACCATTCTATAAGTTTAGGTGGTCTGGTTGCTCTGACTTGTGAGGGCTGTTTGTAATTGATTTTTCGGGGGCCAAGTGCGTTCTGTAAGTTCAGGTGCCTTGGTTGCCTTGGTTATTTTTGGGTTTCCTCTGTTTATTTGGTTCTGAACGAGGAGGTCTGAGCCGTTCTATAAGTTTAGGTGGCTTAGTCTATTCTGCTTTATTTTGAGAAAATGAACCTGACAAAGGGCAGACCGTTCTGTAAGTTCAGGTGGTCTAGTTCAATGCCACGCACAGCTTGGATCAGAGAGGAAACGAATCAGGCAGAGAGTCGGACTGTTCTGTAAGTTCAGGTGGTCTGACTCAAAGCCCGCACATGCTAGAACCCAAGGTTATAATTTGACTATATTTTATTATTATTCTACCTATGAACAAGCTAATCAGACTGTTTTATAAGTTTAGGTGGTCTGACTATAGCTTATCACAACCTGAAGAGAGTGTAATTAAGAGTATAACTGAAGGTAACTTGGGCCGACTGAGCATTGTTCCTAAGATGAATGGCTTAGTCTTACGCCCGCTTTGAAGATTAAAGTGCAGAGAGGTATATATAATCTGGCTACTTAAACAGTTCAGGGCGACTAGAATGGTCTAGTCATATGTCAAAAAAAGAGAAAATTTATTGTGCCTTGTGTTTGTGTATACTTTGGCTAAGTTGGACTCATTCCATAAGTTTGGGTGGTCTGACTTTAGGCCTGGCTAAGGTAAGGTTCAATTTATAAGTTTGGGTGTCCTGACCTTATGCCCTATGTAAGTTGGGTATAAAGGGATAAAACATTGAAAAACTATGAACTATTGTTTGCTAAGTTGACCTTGGGATGGGGAGAGTCCTTACCTTTGTGGTTTGGCCCGCATGTGACTGAGTGATGCCACTACTTAGTCTAAGTTTCAGTTTGACAGGTAGTTGCTTTAGGTGCTCGTCATGTGCTAGAGCGATAGGAGTTAGTTCAATTTCTACATTTTCTGAGCTGACTTTGTTTTTACTTAGGTTAATTCTGTATTTTCTTAGGTCTTTTATTATACTTGGCTTTGTATAAATTTTGGTAAGCTACTTTCTCTACGGGAAGCGCTGCCGAAATTTCTGCAAATCCAGGGAGTTACAACTTGTCTAAAGTTCATATATGGCTTAGTAAAAATATGAGAAGTCTCATTTTCTAAAGGGAGTGCTACCCAAATTTTTGCTAATTCAGGGAGTTACACAAAATTGGACTTTGGAAAGCTGGAGACTATTTCTGTTTTCATATTCGAGCTGATATAAATTCTGGAAAGGCATTTTTCCTATGGGAAGCGCTGCCGAAATTTTCTTAATTTAAAAGAGATAGGTTATATTTTGGCAGGGAACGATTTTGGTGATCCACTCTGTATGAGGGAGATTCTACCAGGGTCTACCTTTGCTTGGGCACTGCCTAAAGGTAGATTTAGGCTTAGTCATGTAGGTAGATTTTAGGGGAGATTGTGATTATTCTCCAAGAACTTATAGGTTTAGCCTGGGATTGACCTGTCATGTGTTACAGGTCTTCTTGACCGTTTGATTCATGACTTTTGACTAGTTCAGTTCGATCCTATAAAGGATCATCTTCTGTTATCATTGATAACAGATCGGTTGCCGATTCGTCGGTTTACGACTCAATTCCAACTCACCCTCCATACTCAACCTAAAAGACTTTAGCCGTGGTGATTTTATTGTTTTGTTAAGGTTTCACCCAGACTTTTATTGAATGACCATTTAACAAAGGTGTTGAGTATTTAATTATGGTTGGTTGGCTAGAGGTTGGGACTTGCATGGTAGAAGCCAGGGGTATGAGTATAGAGATTGGTTGGGGTTGACTCCGTGTAGTGCGTGGACTTTTGTTGGACTCTTTGATGTGATTGCACGTAAGTTCTGTGGTTCAGATTTTGGATTTGACTGCCTGCGATCACATATATAAAATATGGTTGTGAGGAGCCCCACTGAGACTGTGAGAAGTGATCGTCACATACTTATCCCCCCTATACATATATATGTGTGTGTACTTATGTTGGACGTGAGGGGCCTCGTACTAAAGGCCTACCTAAGGGTTAGGATTGAGAAAAATAAGGAAGACTCTTCCTTTGTGTCCGTTTGCTTCTTGAGGGTTCTTAGTCGGACGTTGGTCCTGGGCCGGGATTCAAGGTCCGTGTCCATGACATTCCAAGCCCTAGACTCTGCAAGGAAGGAATTTGCCCCCGTGCAGAGCCTATTTGCCTTGCCTGCCAAGACACTCAAGCCAAAGATCTGAGGTCTCGCGGCGGCCGCACGAATATTCCTTCAGCCGTGCAATATCGTGAGGGACCAGACTATCACGATACTTCGAGTCTGACACTTGAGTGTCATAAGCGGTACTCGGATCCACGAGGGACCGCTTGATTATGGGCACATCATAGTACGCCATCATTGTGACTGCTTGTGTACGCTTGCATTGCGAGTTGATATGAGTTAGCTCTGCGTCCGCACAGTTTTTATACTAAGGCTCGCGCGCGAAGCCCATCCGACTCCGCATCGGAAAGTTATGGGATGGTTGCAAAGGGGCTAGGAGCGTTGTCGCATTGTTTGTGTTGTGTCGTTTCGTGCGTACCGTTGTGTGTGTGTTTTATTTTTGTGTTCGTAGAGTGGTGTGCGCGTAGTGAGTGGGATACGTCCTAGTCGACCGACGATGTGCCGCGCTTGGGATTTCAGCCTCCCCAGTGCGTCGGTTCGCGTGCGGGTTTGATAGAGGCGTATTACCGCGCGTACTCCTTATGCTACAACGAACGAGAAACATCATCGGCTGATCCACCTCTGCGATTGCAACTGATCAACTTTCGTACAATGGACTGGTAGCTCGACGGGGATACGCCCACCGAAGGGAGGTGACAACTCCCGTAAGGTGGAGGTAAGTCGTGCCTCGCGTAGGCCCTATCCTGTCGTAGGGGCTCGCGGGAGGTATGACCGGCGCACTTGGCCGGAGCGGCTTGCGGAAGCTCCATGTGTATTTGCGACTAAGGATTTAAACCAACTCCTGCGTGACGCGGCCAAGAGGGTCCCGCACTGCCTTGTGCGGTGCCGGACCGATGCGCTCGACACCGCCCAAGCTTTTTCAAACTCAATACCTCTCTTCTACGCAGACAAGATTTTGTATGTCTGATTCATGATGTATGGGATTACTGACACCAACTGAAAAGACATTTTGACTCTGAAATCACAAGGTTCAATAACGAGTTTTTTTTCCTGGGCCGCAAAAGCAAGGAATTCTCTAAACAATTGGCAGAAAAACACTACCAAGAGGAAAGGGAGATTCAATACCAAATTCAGGACCTACAGCAACAAGTCCTTACCCCTCAACTCCAAAACCTCCAAAATAAACTACTGAAATTTGCAACCTACAGATGACAAGGCATCAGGATTAGAGGCAAACTCTCCAAACATATTATGGAAGGAACCATGGATTCTAACCTCTTTGGCCTGGCAGGGGCTTAGGGGAAAGAGGCAGACCATCGAAGTCTTCCTAGACCCCATTCAACCTGAGAGGCCGCTCGCCACCTCCACACCGCAGCGTATGAAGGTGGCTAGAGACTTATAAAATGCCCTTTTTACCTCAAGTACTAAAGACATTAATATTACTACAAGGAATCGAGAGATTGAAGATTTTCTCACCCGCCTTACCCACTCGCTCCCCCGACAGCTACAAGAGGCTTTAGACCACTCACTCACCAAGGAGGAGATATAAACCACTCTTATGCAGATGGAAGAGGAGAAGACTCCGGGGGTGGATAAGTTTCCAAAGAAGTTTTGGGAGACTTTTTTTACCCTGATGGCGGAGGACCTCATAACATTTTATCGTAGGGTGTGGGTGGAGGGAGAGATGGGGGAAGCAGTGAGCCAATGGGTCTTCACACTGCTGTACAAAAAAAAAGGATAAAATGAACATCCGCAACTATCGACCAATTACGTTATTGACCGTAGTCTATAAAATGGTATCAAAAGTATTAGCAAACCGCATGACACCGACACTGGAGCAAATCATTCACCCCTCACAAACCGGTTTCCTCAAAGGGCGGCGCATTCACGATAACATCCTCCAAGTAAATGAGCTATTGAGGTTATCCCGACAGTCCAAAAACAATGTCATCTTCATTTTATTAATTTTGAAAAGGCATATGACCACGTGGACTGATATTTCTTGGACATTTGCCTGCAGAAAATGAATTTTGGAGAAACCCTTCGGAGATGCATACAGATACTCCACCAACAGCTATCACTCGAGTGCAAGTAAACGGGTGCCTTGCCCCGGTCTTCCCTCTGCAGAGATCGGTCCGCCAAGGAGATCCAATCGCACCATACCTCTTTGTGATAGTAATGGAGGCCCTGCCGGCCAACCTTAGAGCCAATCGGAATATCAATAGAAGCAGGACGACGTCCATCCCACAAGAAGCAATATAGATGTGCTCATTTGTTTGCAGATGACCTCACTCTGATGGTAGAGGCCTCAACACAAAATATGGAGGAAATTGAAAGGTTTATGGCCGATTTTTGTACCCTCTCTGATATGCCAATTAACTGGGCCAGTAAGACATTGGGATGGTGGATGCACCACGACAGTGGAAGACCTCCAGAGCGTCTAAATGTAACTTGGATCCCCCTGGAAACGACCATTAGAGTCTTTGGAATCCAACTCTCTGCAGCAGGGAAGTCTGTCAGTAACGACAATTGGATAACGTGCCCGAGCCTGCAAAAGTTGGAAACTTGGGAGGAAAAACACACATCACTCTTGGGTAGGGCCCTCGTCATAAATAATGTGGTTTTGGTGGCACTCTGGTATAAATCAATAATTTGGCCCTTGACTAGAGCGGTTTCCAAAACTTTGAAACAACAAGTGGCAGTCCTTTTATGGAGGCACAACCATGAAGCTCAAAATAATATTAGTAGGGTAGCCTGGGATGCAGTGGTGCAACCAAGGGCACAAGGAGGTGTAGTCATACTTGAGCCAACCACCCAAACGATCGCCCTCTCACTCCAATGGTTGAAGCGGCTTATTTGCACCCCTGAACTTACCAGGGAGCCCTTAGCTTGGGCACAACTGTCGAGACTGGCACAAGAAGTCGCACCATCTGCACACCCAATTGCTTGGTTAGACGATGTATTCTGAGCAATTCCCAGACCCTCCACCCGTCCCCAACCACACACAGATCGTGTTGTTGCCCGCATGGACCTGCAAAAAGATGACTTTTGGACCAAGCTAATTGAAGATTGGCGGAGGCTCCCACTCTCGGACAAGCCATTTCCTTAAAAGTGGGAGGAAGTGGCTCGCCCACACCTGTTCGGCAATCAATGGATTACAAATCAACAGGGGCGGGTCTTTCTTAGCTCGAGTCGTCTGTGGAACGGATGGGTAAGAAACGGGGTTATGAGGGTTGGGGATCTGTGGGACCACACCAGGAAGGACTGGGTCTCAATGGACCAGCTGAGAGTGAAACTCCCCCATTTTCAAAGAATAGGGGAGAGGCTGGACCAAATCCTCTTTGCCCTCCCTCTCGCATGGCTGCGGACTCTTCGGTGGGGGCCAACAGTGGAGGAAGAGGATTGGGTGATTCTGAGAGAAGACGCAACTCGGGTGGGGGAAGTGCTCATAGTCAGATTAGGGAAGGTGCTGGTAAACATTTTTTATCGTACACAAGTAAATCGGTTGATCAGGGGAACACCGGATGAAGTCTACTGGATCAATGTTGAATCAGTCCACAGGGTGAGCGTCCTACAGGATGGGGACTTCTGGGTGGCGTTTAGGCCAGAGATTCCAATCCAGGATCTCCCCATGGACGCCGCTGAGTGGAGATGGAAGATCCCCATGAGGAACGACATACCCAAATATCGTTACCTTCACACACTTGGTGTGAAGGCAACCCACCAGATGCTCAGGATTAAACTCAACCTGAGGGATCGCATAGTGGACCGTTGGGCAAGACATTTAAATGCACCACTAGAAGTCTTGAGACCGATAAAATGGTTTAAAGAGGAACACCGGTTAGAAATGCCCATGGTGGTATGAGGTTGCGGGTTCAAATCCGCAGCCTTGTGCATGGACACTGGCAGGGCGTTAGATTGACGCACGGCTGGACACATCCCCCTTTGGGATGACGCATGTTAGCTATTACAGACACTGCTTGCGCACCACCCAAGGGGTAGCTCATGGTTGTTGTATGTTGGGACTGGGCAATGGTAGGGTATTCTGATGTTCTTGGTCTATGGGTGGTCACCCGACTGTTGGGTGGTTTGTATCGAGCCCAGCAGAGCACAACTTCAGACTACTTCACAGTATATGTCAATAGGTTAGGTCATTTGCACGATTCATATGAGGTTCTGTGTTCGATACCTGATTATGACTTAGGGTTGATCATCCTCCTAGTACGTAGTCAAGGATTGAGGTTGGCATAGCAATTCCTTAGTACGGGATGTCGGGGTTGTATACTGCACTTTACCGCGGGGCCGGAACGGCCTCCAGGGACATACAAGGGAACGGAGGATTGTCTAGCCCTCATAGTTTATCATACAACAGAGGGTTCTACAGGGTCAATAAATACAATCCATGATCCACGACTTAGGGTTGGTTATCCTCCTGGTACGTAGCTTAAGGGTTGAGGCTGGCATAACAGTTCCTTAGTACGGGATGTCGGGGGTGTCATGAGATACTGCACCTTACCGCGGGGCCGAAATGGGCTCCAGGGATATACAAGGGAACATAGGATCCCCAACTCTCTCTATCAATGATTCTTTAGGGTCCATACACATAGTCCATGATACAGTCCATGATTCACGACTTAGGGTTGGCTATCCTCCTAGTACGTAGCGTAGGGCTTGAGGCTGGCATATCAGTTCCTTAGTACGGGATGTCGGGGATGTAGGAGATACTGCACCTTAACGCGGGGCCGGAACGGGCTCCAGGGATATACGATGGAACAGAGGATCCCCAACTCTCTACCGTCACTATCAACGATTCTCCAGGGTCAATACACACAGTCCATGATGCAGTCCATGATTCACGACTTAGGGTTGGCTATCCTCCTAGTACGTAGCTTAAGGTTTGAGGTTGGCATAGCAGTTCCTTAGTACGGGATGTTGGGGTTGTCAGGAGATACTGCACCTTACCGTGGTGCCGGAACGGGCTCCAGGGATATACGATGGGACAGAGGATTCCTAGCTCTCTACCATCAATACAATAGAACACTGCAGTACACACATGACACAGGGTTGGCTATCCTCCTAGTACGTAGCATAGGGTTAAGGCTGGCATAGCAGTTCCTTAGTATGGGATGTCGGGGGTGTCAGGTGATACTGCACCTTACCGCAGGGCCAGAACGGGCTCTAGGGATATACGAGGGAACGTAGGATCCCCAACTCTCTGCCATCAAAACACAATAGTAGTAATACAACGTAACACTGTGCACCCTCATGAAGACCTGTAGTAGCATGTTCATACCTAGCTTCCGAAGTCCCCGTGCAATCGGGCTTGCACGGCGTCTGCTTCAACCAGGGTTGAGCAGGGGGGTAGGTCTCTCTGCCTAGCCCAGGTGCCTGCAACCGCTGTCTGGTCAGGTCACCCTGCCAATATGGCAATGGGTGATGGTCCCGGTTGGTTAACACTAGGGTAGGACAAGGGGGGTGGGGGTGCGCCAGGGCAACAATGATAAGAGGAAGGGTGGGTGGGGTCTTTAGAGGGATTCAGCTGGACAACCAAGTGGCCGAGTACTGTGGATAACTGTCATTGGTCTAGTATCCCACCTCTACAACAACTTGGGCTTAAAAAATAATAATAAAATAATAATAATAATAATAATAATAATAATAATAATAATAATAAAAAATCGGTCAAGACTGCCTCTTCAATGGCAGATCGCCCACTGCTGCTTACCCACAAATGCATAGTTCATCGACCATATTCACCTAGAGCAGAAAGGCTTAGCTCTCCCTTGGTGCCTTGTGTGCAAGGAGGGTTTTGCCTCTCAAAAGGCAAACGAGACGATATAACATTTTTTTCTGCAGTGCCCAACTTCAATCCTGTTTTGGCGGGGGTGGGTTCGGATCTGGAACCAACTAGGCACTGACAGGGATTGGTCGTGGGAATGGAGAGCCCTGCTAACTGAACATTGGACCGCTCAAACCTCGGCCTTTACGGCCAACATATTTAGGAAGTGGTACTATGGGCTATATGGCGTTGCAGATGCACTCTAGCACTAGAAGATGCCCATGTGGAAAGAGGCGAGATGATGGATATGATAAAAGACATGATAGAAACAACAATAAGAGCCCAGTGTAAAAAGATTGTACGGGCGACGAAAGCTCTTGCAAAAAAATCAGACATTATCCAAAAACTACAGGAATTCTAAATTGACTGGCTGGGGGGTGAACAAGGAGGATGGATTCCAAGGATCCAATGGGATGGGTGGCAACTGGATAACAACAATAAATTGGACACATCGCAGAAGGACTACCAACTAATCTTCCATGAGTTAACGGTAATCCCCAGCAACACCCCACTACCCCCTGCCTCTGAATTCCCAGACCTATTCCCCCCACCCAGCAATGCCTTGGCTGAATTGAGTTGGTATGGCCACGACACAGGGGAACCCGTCCAGCAGAGCCCTAGGGAGACCCATGTGACGCGCAACCTCACGCCCTGTACTGTCTTTCGTTCGGGGTGCTAGATGTGCGGAAAGAGGCCCAGAAAAACAGCAAGATGGGGTGTGCCAAGGATTTTTGGAAATTGAGTGTGCGGACACAGACGGAACTGAGATCCCTCGTGTTGGTCCGATGAAGTAAGTCGATCGTTTTTCAAGCGGCGCAAAATGCGCGCGGAAGTTTGACGCTGTCGAGCGCATCGGCCCGGCACCGCACGTGGCAGTGTGGGGCCCTCTCGGCCGCGTCACGCAGGAGTTGGATTTAAATCCTTCGTCGCAAATATACATGGAGCTTCCACAAGCCGCTCCGGCCGAGTGCGCCAGCCATACCTCTCGCGAGCCGCTACGACAGGATAGGGCCTACGCGAGGCACAACTTACCTCCACCTTACGGGAGCTGTCACCTCCCT
>BFEA01000117.1:1328333-1379475 GCA_003427395.1 Chara braunii
TACTCCTGATTAAACCGGGATCTAGGGGATACTTTTTTTCGATGGCTACACTTGACCGAGTCGAGCGCGCGTGCGGAGGACGACCCCGACGACGGCATCGGCGACGACGGCGCGACTTCGTGCGATGAGCAGGGCTGGCGCAGTGCCGGCAATCCCACGGGTCCTCGACGTCACTGTTATTTTTATTTTGTTTCCCTTTTGTCTATTGTTTTGGGCCCCCTTGCTAATCGCATCCCATTTTGGGACGCGGGACTGCGGTAGGAGCGCGTGGGGATGTGTTGTATTGGCGGGGTCGCTTGAAGTGCAATTACAATCTGTGTTCGTAGTTACGCCGGAGCCGCGCCCGACGCCGCTTTGAGGAGGGCACTCCGGAGCATAGCTCAGTGGGTATACCCCTGAACTGATCGGAACGCATGATGAACCGGGGCGAGACCAGGCACCGGGTGCATGCGCAGAAAGGGGGGGGGGGGGCAACAGTGAGAGCAGGCCGCATTCTCAGTTCGCGTCCAGCAGGATGAGAAGGGCCTGACTGTCGGGAACCCGAGGGGGCAACTAGCAGCACAAGGCGACCGGGGTCAGGCAGTGGAGCGGAATGAGCAGTGAGGCGGCACCAGGCGGAACGACGGAGGATGAGGCCAGTAAAACTGGCTGAACGTAGGCGTAGACCCCGCCGGGTGCATTGGAAACGGGCAGTAGCGAGAAGCTAGCCGGGGGGGAGGCGAGCGAAGTGCCAGAGTGGAGGGAGAGGCTAACCATAAGCRGGCCGAACCGAGGCGCGAGGTAGGCCAGGTGTACACGCTAAGGCAGCAAGGCAGCGGAGATCTGAGGTAGCGGTGCTGGCCGGACAGCGCTCCGCGACGCCGAATGGCTGGCGCTGGCGGAGCGAYGGGCAGACCGCTGCGTTGTCGGGGCGTAGGTACTAGGAGAGCTACGGAGAGAAGGAGAGAACCCGACTGGGCCTGGGGACAGACACAGGCGATAAAGCAGTACGGCGGAGTGACGAAGAGGCTGGGTTTTGAGGAGCGAAGCCAGAAAACGAGTGGATGAACCTRGACGCAGGCGGCACYAGGTGCAATCGAAAAACGAGATGGCGGGGTGACGAGCTAAGCGCAGTAAGAGAAGCGTAGATCGCCCGATTCTTAGCAGAATCGGGCGGGGAAAGAACGGATGTTGAGTATTGTGGATAKGGCGAACCTAGTTATGAGGTCAGTTCTGGGTGAGAGTTAGTAGAATAAGAGGGGAAAAGAGAAGGGCTCCGCCGAGCTATGGCGGAAGTAGTAAGGGAGGGAGTAAAAAGTTAGCTAGCGGGGGCGTTCCTTAGTCGTTTTCGGCAAGGAGACATGCTAAATGGGGGGTTTGGAGTGTTGCGAGCCTATTGGTAGAGTYGGAACSGTGAGAAAATCAGTACAGGTGAAGGTTAGTAAGAAAATAAATGCGCCGGGATATGGTGGGAGGAGTGACRGRACGTAGAAAAAAAATSGAGATCACTCTCGATTCTTAATGAAATCGAGTGGAAAAGGAAGGTAGATTGGGGTTTTGCGGGGATGCGAGTGCGGTGGCGGTGTTAGAATCGATAGTCATAGTTTAGTTTTGGAGGCACAAGGTGAAGGGGCTGCGCCCGAAGGGAGAGATGCTAAGCTGTGGATGAATCCGGTCCTAGGTGGGCGCCACATGCATGCGTGGAAAGAAAGAGGAGATGGGTATAACTCGGTCATATCTTGACCGATTTCRCTGAGACAAAGCTCGAAACTAGGGTTTTGGGCATGGGCGAGTGTAATGGCGGCCTTAGTTTTGGCAATAGATTAGGAAAATAAGGAGTTAGTAAGAGGATAGTGTGCGGGGTGATGTCGGGAAGTGGGAAAAGCGAATGAATAATTCCCCATTTCTGCGCAAAATACATTCTGAAATTTTTGCTGCGGTATCAAAGCGGGAGCCGTGCTGCTTTGGGATTAACGCGACTGCCGGACTTAAGAGTAGCAGCCGATGGAACTTGGGTGGAGTAGAGGTCGTGAGGAGAGGGAGGGGTAGATCATACTTACCTGGTCGGGTTGACGAGTACTCACGAAAGGGCGAACTGAGCCGCTATTACAGACTAGAGAGAGAAAGAGAGGGGGGGGTGGGAAGAGCTAGTTAGGACCTACCTCGTCCCTGGCAGAGGACCGGCGATGCGGGGTGAGCCAAAAGTCGAGCATGGGCGGCCGTGGCCGAGGGGCGTGAACTTGGCCGCCTTTTAGCCGAGGATTCACCCCGTTTGCGAGCACTCCGAGGGACGGGACAACGGACTGTGCCCGACGGAATGACCAGCCAGCGCCCCGCGAGTTGACAGGCCTCGGGCAGGGAGCGCACTTGCAGGACAAAAGGGGGCTTTACTACTGCAGTTTGGGAACTGTTACTCGTTTCTGCGCTCCGCCCGTGCTCGTCGTCTTCGAAGCTATCGAGCTCGAATATCCGCCCTGCCTTTTTGGGCTCGTGTGACTCCTGCTGCTGCTAGGCTGACTGCTAGGAGGGCGGGGAAGTGGCTGCAAAAAGGGAACTGTTGCTAGGACCGCTGTTTTGGATTCAAGGACCGTAGTGTCCCTCGCTGCTTCTGCTGCAGGCCCCACAAGTCTGCCTCAGCTGCGATGTTGCAGCGGCAGTTGGGAAACTTTCTATGAACCGCTGCACCGTGTGGAGTGCGTTTAGGTAGCATCGGAGGATTGCATCAGGGTCGCAGGCCTACTGCTGCGATTGGGGGCCTAGAGGAGTGACTGCCCTGAGGAGGGAGGTTAGTGTTGCGGGTTGGGAGGTCGGCATGGGGTTGACCGTGACAGTTCGAGTTTAAGGGTTGACCAAGTTGGTACATTGGCCGCCATTGCGGGGCCCTCAGGCGCGTCAAGGTAGCAAGGCCCTCTCACGCGAGTCTGAGAGCACCCTCCTTGTATGTGAGCAACTCAAACTTTTTATTCCTGCCCTTCTTCTTCTAAGTCTAGTCATGATCTGAGAGGAAGGCGGCAGGGGGGATTGCAACCCGTAATCCACGCCAAGGCCCCTGTGGSAGGTTGCCCCACCGATTGMGGGAGCTCTGTSGGGACTCAGGCGGAGTCCTGGAGGCAGGGAACTGAGTGGTAATCCCTTGACTCCCTCTATAAACCCAACTATAACCCCTACCTRTACATCCCTCTACGTTTGACTGAGTGTATTGTGTGGATCCTGTACTTGGTTTAAGATTGATTTTCAGGACATAAGTCAGATTGAAGTAAAAKAATGTATGTGTAATCTCAGTTTCAGTTCGTTGAGTACCTGAAAGCAGATTGTGAATGAAATGGGTTGCATCTGGGGGAAGGTTGGGAGGAAGGCAGTACCGCATGCARACTGATTGGGTCGTTGAGGCTGGGAGGTCCCCACAAGTTTGGGGAGCCCAGCGCTTTGTTTATTTTTGGATTGCATGGAGCCTCAGGCCGCTCTATAAGTTTAGGTGGCCTGAAGCTCTGGAGGTTGGGATGTCCCCATAAGTTTAGGGAGACCCGGTGCTGTGAGTTGCGTGGAGGRTCAGGACGCTCTATAAGTTTAGGTGTCCTGACTGCTCTGACTTGCGAGAAGTTTGACTGTGGGTGACTTTCAGGAACGCAGGGCGCTCAATAAGTTTTAGTGCCTTGAGTTACCTTGTTTTTTTTGGGTTTTYCTGAGTTTTTTGCTTCCGAACGAGGGGACAGAGCCGCTCTATAAGTTTAGGTGGCTCAGTCTCTTCCTGCCTTTGTTTTGAGGGAATGAACCTGACAGAGGGGCAGACCCTTCTGTAAGTTCAGGGGGCTTGACTCAATGCCACGCACACAATGGCTCAGAAAGAAAGGAATCAGGTGGAGGGGCAGACCCTTTTGTAAGTTTAGGGGGGTTGGCTCAAAGTCTCGCACATGCCGGAACCCAATGGTATAATATGGCTATACTGTATTATTACTTTATCTACGAACAGGCTAGTCAGGCGCGGGTTCCATAAGATTGGACAGCCTGACTATAGCTTATCGTAATTCGAAGAGAGTATAACTAAAGAGATATAACTGAAGGTAAACTTGGGCAGGTTGAGCAACGTTCTAAGATGAGCGGCTCAGCCCTATGTCCATTTGGAAGACTAAGTGCAGAGAGGTATATATAATTTTGATATCTTAAACAGTTCAGGGCGACTAGAATGGCCTAGTCATATGCCCAAGGAAGAGAAAAGTAGTTGTGCCCTCTATTTGTGTATACTTTGCTGAGTCAGAACGCTCTATAAGTTTACGTATTCTGACTTTAGGCCTGGCTAAGTTGGGCGCGGTCTGTAAGTTCAGGTGGCCTGATCTATGCCTTATGTGAGCAGGGTATAAAGAGTTAAATCATTGAGAGATCATGAACTATTGTCTGCTCAGGTTGACTTAGGGATGGCGAGAGTACTTACCTTTGTGGTTTAGCCTGTATTAGGCTGAGTGAGGCTAGTACTTGGTCTGAGTTTCAAGTTGATAGGTAGTTGCTTTAGTCGCTCGCCTCGTGCTAGAGTCATAGGAGTTAGTTTCAATTCCTTCATTTTGTGAGCTAAATGTTTTTACGTAGGTAAATTCTCGCATTTTCTGGGACCTTTTGTTATACTTGGCCTTGTATAAATTTTGGTAAGCTATTTTCTCTACGGGAAGCACTGCCGAAATTTCTACAAATCCGGGGAAAGACACTTTTTAGCTTTTCAAAGTTCAACTTGTCTAAAGTTCATATTTGGCTTCGTAGAAATCTGGAAAGTCTCATTTTCTAAAGGGAGTGCTGCCCAAATTTTTGCTAATTTAGGGAGTTAGACAAAATTGGACTTTGGAAACTCAAAGACCATTTCTGTTTGCATATTCGAGCTGATCTAAATTTGAAAAAGACACTTTTCCTACGGGAAGCGCTGCCAAAATTTTCTTGATTTAGAAGAGTTAGATTATATTTTGATAGGAGGCGATTCTGACAATCCACCCTTAATAGGGGAGATTCTGCCATTAGTATACCTTTGCTTTGGGCACCGGCTTAGAGGTAGGCTTTGACTTAGTTGACAGGTAACTTTGAGTGAGAATGTGCTATGGAGGTTTATTCCCCATATGCTGATGATTTAGCTCGGTCATTTGACCTATCTTGTGTTACAAGTCGTTTGGGGTGTGTGATTCAAAATCAGGACTAGGTTCAGCCTGATCCCTTGAGGATCATCTTCTGTTATAGCTGATATTAGGTCGGTTGCCGATTCGTCGGCCTACGATTCAACTTCAATTCACTCCTGCCACGCAACCTTAAGGCTTTAGCCTTGTGATTGAACCGTTTTGTTGTGTTTTTACCCGGACTTTATTGAATGGTCATCCAACGAAAGTACTGAGCATTTATTTAAGAGTTGCACGAGTGGGTCTTGTATGGCTAAAGCGAGGGGTATGAGTGCAAGGAATGATTGAAGTTGACCCCGCGTAGTGCGTGGACTTTTGATTGAATCTTTGATGTGATTGCAGGTATGGTTGTGGTCCGGCTTCTTGATGTGGCTGCCTGCGATTACATACATATATGGTTGAGAGGAGTCCCACTGTTACTGCGAGAAGTGGTCGTCATGTATAAATAAGCCTTATATATATATGTATTTATATGTGCCTTGGGTAAACTCGTGGGTTGTTGTGATCGTGTGCAAGGGTTAACGAGATTATGGCTTGAGAGAAAAAGGGAGAACCCCTTTTATCCTTTTGCCTTTTGGAGATTTTTATGGTAGGACGTTAGTCCTGGGCCGGGGTTCAAGGTCCTTGTCCAGGACATCCCAAGCCCTAGACTCTGCAGGAAAGGAATCTGGCCCCGTGCAGAGCCTATTTGCGTTACCTACCGAGACGCTCAGACGAAAGGTCGGAGGTCTCGCCGTGGCAGCACGACTATTCCTTCAGTCGTGCAATGTCGTGAGGGATCAGACCCTCGCGACACTTTGAGTCTGACACTTGAGTGTTATAAGCGGTACTCGGATCCACGAGGGACCGCTTGATTATGGGCACTATATAGTACGCCATCATTGCGACTGCTTGCGTACGCTTGCATCGCGAGTCGATATGAGTTAGCCTTGCGTCTGCGCGGTTTTATACTAAGTCCCGTGCGCGACACCCATTCGATTTCCGCATAGGAAAGTTATGGGTTGGCTACTGAAGGGACTAGGAGTGTTGTCGCGTTGTTCGATGTGCGTGTGTGTGCGCGTTTTTATTTTTGTGTTCGTAGAGTGGTGTGCGCGTGGTGTGTGGGATGCATCCTAGTCGACCGACGACGAGCCGCGCTTGGGACTTCAGCCCCCCAAGATGCCGGTTCGCGTGCGGGCCCGATAGACGTATTACCGCGCGTACCCCCTATGCTACAGCGAACGAGAAACGTCCTCGACTGGTCCACCTCTGCGATTGCAACCGAGTAGCTTTCGTACTGTGGACTGGTAGGGAGATGACAACTCCCGTAAGGTGGAGGTAAGTTGTGTCTCGCGTAGGCCCTATCCTGTCGTAGGGGCTCGCGAGAGGTATGGCTGCCGCACTCGGCCGGAGCGGCCTAAGGAAGCTCCATTTGTGTGTTCGCGGCAAGGTTGGTCCAACTCCTGCGTGACGCGGCGGAGAGGGTCCCGCCCTGCCGCGTGAGGTGCCGGACCAATGCGCCCGACAACGCAACGATAGGTCTTCTCCTGATAAGCATTCAATCAGGATTCCCCAAAAAACTCAATCATCATTATCCCACGGAGTAATTTCTCTGGGGCGGGCAACTCCCCTTAAACTCTTACTCCGAGGTCCCGCAGCCAGGTTGCGCCGGCTAGCAGCCATCCACTGGGGTTACGCCCTAGAGGTACTAACCTTTACCGTTTAGCTTGGTATTTCTCAATATGTCCCGGGACTAGCACAAGTGGTTAGACGGAGCGTCGCAAAACAAAATCACGTGCCCACTGCGTGATTACGTAGGGGTCGAAAGGCATTTACCAGCCCTTCCACAGACGGCATGGCATCCTTCACATGCTCACAAACAAAATCACCGCTAGGTCCACAAGGCCGTGACCCCTGACTTGATCAGACCCTGCAGCCACCCATCCTGAGACATCATCTCGCCCTGCACTTGTTGCGACCTTCTCAAACATTCCAAGCAAGAGTGACCCTTTCCGTCAGACTTTATCACTCATCAGACAACTTACCATGCCATAAATCAATTTACTCACCTTTGAAGGTGAGTCTTCCAACAATAAAAACATTCCCTTTTCCAAGAATCCAAGGGGTTCTCATCATAAAACAAAACACCCCCTCTTCCAAAAATCACGAGGGGTCTCACCACAGAACAAAACACCCCCTCTTCCAAAAATCACGAGGGGTCTCATCATAACACCAAACATCTCCCTTTTTCCAAAAATTTGAGGGGGTCTCATTAAGGAATAAACATCACTGAGAGACCATCTTATGGGTCCTGATCACAACTTAAGCAATCAACAATCGGCATGGTGAAGCACTCGAGTCTCAAAGACTCGTAGATCTTTAAAAGTCCCTCACAACCTTTCACAGACAGACTGCACTTCCTCCCCTTATACTCTGCCTTATCAGCTGTCCGTGGGCAGGTCGCGCGAGTATACCGAGGAGTAGGCAGCTTTACATGTCATTCATTCATACATCTTTCACACAAAGCCAACATTCATCTGGATAAAATCACACAAGTGAGAGTGATAGTGATCGTCACAAAAACCAAGCCTCATAGGGTCTCAACTCAATATGTACACCAGGATAAAATGTCTCTCTCAACAACAGCATAGGTACCCAGCCCTCACATCCCACTCTGCTGAGTAACTCACGTCCCGAACACACGAGCACCTCGGGGTATATCTAAATATGCACAAAAGCTCAAATCACGCAAACATATCACACATCTGGACACAACCACCTAAATCACCCGCAAAAGGAAACGAAAGATTCGTCCAGTACTACACTCTGCATACGTACAGATGGACGAGCTAGTCGTGACTACACCTAGATATGCACACATCCAGCTCGATCTCTATGTATAGGAACCTCATTCCTACTGACGTATAGGCGAACCAGTCCTCACTCACTCATTGCCCCCTGGTTTCACCTATATGGTTGAGCTACAGCCTAAGTTACTTTTCCGGACCATTATTGCGAAACCCCTCCCCGGATCTAACCCATACACATACACACATCAAAGTATATGTCTGTCCTGGTTCACACAATATGCAGTTAACCTTTACCAATTAGTACGGGGTTAGGGTTACGCAATGGTTAGCCTACCACTTCAATTCCCAGATCACTACACATACAGTTAGATTTTTACCAACAACGAATCCAAGGTTCTAAAGCAGGCGACTAACAGAAACTTCCCCACCCAGGGGTTAGGGAGAATTCCCATTACATCACACTATACTTTCTCTGCCCTAGTCATCTCATCTACCCTCTCCGCGCTCTCGATCACCTGGCTCACCCCAGTGGTCATTTCATCCGGCACCATCATGCCCCTTTCTTCTTTGAGCCCTACTTATGGTTTCGCTGACTTCAATCGCGACCCTCGGCGCCTGGCCTGTCATTCCCACAACCTCTATTGCCGCGTCCACCATCTCCACGGCCCGTGTTGCCACACCCGCTATTTCCACGGTCTGTGTTGCTACGCCCGCCATCTCCACGTCCTCTTCCAACTTCCTGCCTTTGGCCCCTTCCATCTATCATACTGCCCTGCAAAACTTGCTGTATCGGTGGCCACAACGGTCCGACAGGTTGGATTTGGACTGGCGGGTGTCCATGGGGCATCATGTTCATCAAAGGGCTCATATAATTACTTTGCGTCTAGGTCATATAAGGATTATATGCCGGCCACAAGCTCATTTTGTTACACGGCGCCCACTGCCCAGGCAAAGCCTGCTCGATCAGAGGAGGCCCCCTTGGTCCTGCCTCGCTTTCCAACTTTCGCGGGGTAATTGCTACCTGCCGCGAACTCTGCCCCTTTTCGGTGCCTTGACTGCCCTGAGCGAGGTTCCTTGCCTTCCGCTGCGGCTTTGTCAACTTGGGAGGTCCAAGCTTTCCATTTTCTTCCGTCACACCCTCCTCCTTACTTCCTCGAGGGGTACGGCCAGTCCTCCCCCAATGATCGCATACCACCGTTACCCAGTGCTCTGGCCACCATCCATTCTTTTGCCTTTCCCGACCTGCGGCCGAGGATGCTTCCAAGTTAACAAGCCCTCTCTCTGGGCCCGGCGCAATAACAAGCAGGGTCATGGTAGCATCCTGCTCCTCCTTTATTTCCATGGATCCTTTGCCTTTGTCGCTCGCCTGAACACCGACTCGCCTCTTTGGGATTCCTACCAAGAGGGGTGACTCCTGGTCATCCTTCTCTACTCCGCTTTCTCCCTGGCCGGTCGGCTCACTTGGGGAACGTTCTGAAATCTTCCACTTGCCTTTCCTGGCCTCTTCCAGCCGTGCTAACCTTCCTTCCAATACTCCCACTTGGCTTTGTCGCCCACTTAACTCCGCCTGCGATGGTGCGCCCGCAACTGGTGCAACAGAGCATTCCCCACGTTGGCCTTCTACTCCACCTTCTGGGAATCTTAGCCTTAAGGAACTCTCCATCTCATCCCATGTCTTCGCCTTCTGCTTGAGGGCATATACCTCCTCACTTAGTCCTTCACAGACGAACAAAGGGAACATGTACCACATCGCCTTCTTGTCCCACTTCTTCATAAGGCAAAAATCATGAAAGTCGCGCAAAAAGCTAGACAAGTTCCTTCCTTGGAACAGCAGGGCGCGGAGATCTGGGGGCATCAACACTTGCAACACTTCGTGCAGCAGCACCTTCATGAGGCACGAATTCCTCCAAAGCAAGATCTTGGTGAAGCCGCTTTCTTCCGCCATGATACTGACAGCAGCCTAACACGCATAGCGGACAATAGATCACCAAGAGTGGTTTAAGTAAGCTCAGGCAGACAAAGACAAACTGCTAACACTTGCACCACGCCATCTTCCCTTTTACTCATGCAGTCAGGCCTTAATCCCTAGTTACCCCGACGCTTACCTTTACAACTACGGTAATGGGTAAAGAGAGGACCATAGCCAAGTCAAAAGAAGCGCTTTTTGTGGAGGAAAAGACATTCCCTACCGGCCCACTGCTGCCCAGATTTCCTCCCAGTCTACATTTCCCTCATTCGGATCATGAGACGAGGCGTATATGTCCACTGTATTGGTCGTGTTTCTGAGCCACTTACTAGATGGTGAGAATTTTGGGTCTAGGTACAGACCGTATACCAGTTCACATGTATAACGCCCATACTCCCACTCTCGCACCCTCATAGCCACTTCAGCTGCCGCCTCTACCTTCGTCTGCCCAACAAAACTCTTCTCTATGAGGAACTCAGGCAAGGTGACTAGCAGCGGAGCAGATAAAGGCGCGAACTCTCCAGCGCACTTAACCTCTGCATGAGTTAGTACTTGCTTTTTCCTGTCATGGGACACTTCCCTCGCCCATTTTGTTGCCGCTGCCTCGGCTACCCTCAAAGGCTTAGCAAGCAGGCTTCCATGCCCAAGCGCCAACTCTATCTCATGCTTGACCCAAAAGGTGGTTGAAGCGTACAGGGTCACCCTCACAATTGCGCTTTCCTGTTGGTCGTCGAACCCAGACTCGATCCATACGAAAATGTTTGTGCCATCATCACGCCCCACCATGATGAAACATACTCTCCTTCTCTGACCCGCCTGGGTAAAGACACTTCAAGCCCTCCCTCTTTCTCAATTGGTCTGAGCATACGCGGGTCTTCCCATGCATAAGGCATCCGGAGTTGCCTTTGCTTTGTCTGGGTTCTGCCCATCACAGACAAACGTCCAGCATGCGCCTTCCGTTATTTAAGCTGACAATCCCTACCTCTCTGGGAAAAGCGATTCAGCCATACAGACTAAATGGCCAGCCATGAGACAAGTCCTGGACTAGAGACATTCATATAAATTTTTACAGACTGATAAGATCCCAAATATAATCCCAATAAAATAACCCCCACGAAGTATTCCTGAGACGGATATCTACTTAAACATATAACTTCACACACTTGGACATAACCTAGACTTACAAGGTCGGACATCCATAGGTGAGTCTAATATATAACTCAAAGTAACATCCTTAAAACAAAAGGCCTCAAGCCTTTAGCTTCCTAAGTGGATGGTCCAACCTGGAAGGGTTCAGGCGAAGATCTAGCAACAATTACCACCCACCGCCCCCTTAGAGGTGAGCAAAATAGTCTAAGTGTTAGCTCTCTCACTGCTACTCCAACTCCCTCTAGGATTAGATGCCTTTCTCGTAAAGAAGGTGTTACCCAGACTCACTGCGTCCCGCAGCAAAACAATCGTTTAGAATCCAGACTCAAACATCTAAGTCTATGCTCGTAATATCCTTCAACTGTCCTTAACCTACTCCTCCTCAAAGCGCGCAGACGATTTCTAACCTGACACCTAGGAGAGGGTCTATACCTTCAATTCTTTGCAAACGAATATTATCTCACTCATCCTTAACCCATTCTGATGCAACTGTATTATGATGTTTTCCCAATCACTCAGATGACTCTTATGACAGTCAAAAAGGGTACATCATGGGGTTAACTCTCACAATGGTCATGCTTAACCTTAGCAACGTGAAGCACACAAAACACCGCCCAGGCCTGCCAACTATTGAATCAGAAGGGTTACCAATCCCAAATACCATCATGCTAGTCAAGGCCGGTGAACGCAGAATCAAAACACTCATCACTCTTGAGCCACTCATACCACATAAATCCAAATCAGGTCACATCAATAAAAACCACACCGCCTAGCCAACCCTCACTTCACGCCTTTTATCCAGCACTGTCTGCTATCAACCATTCTGTCCAAACCAGTCAATAAAGCAGAAGTGGTCACTTCGCCTGAATCATCAACCTGCCTCGAATCTAGGCCCAATTTTTAAGGATCTCTCAATTCTACGACACTTTCAATCAATAGTCGAGATATTCATTGATCACTCATATAGTCCTAACGAAAACTTCTCATTTGCCTATTTTCTCACTTCCAATACCCGGATGTCGTTCCACCAGGGACAACGGTAGGCAACCGTTATCCCTGGCAACGGCGCCACCTGTCGAGCGCATCGGCCCGGCACCGCACGTGGCAGCGCGGGACCCTCTCGGCCGCGTCACGCAGGAGTTGGATTTAAATCCTTCGTCGCAAATACACATGGAGCTTCCACAAGCCGCTCTGGCCGAGTGCGCCAGCCATACCTCTCGCGAGCCCCTACGACAGGATAGGGCCTACGCGAGGCACAACTTACCTCCACCTTACGGGAACTGTCACCTCCTTTCGGTGAGCGTATCCCCGCCGAGCTGCCAGTCCACAGTACGAAAGTTAATCAGTTGCAATCGCAGAGGTGGACCAGCCGAGGGCGTTTCTCGTTCGCTGTAGCATAGGGAGTACACGCGATAATACGCCTATCGGACCCGCACGCGAACCGACATCTTGGGGGGTTGAAGTCCCAAGCGCGGCTCGATGTCGGTCGACTAGGACGCATCCCACACACCACGCGCATGCCACTTTACGAATCACAAAAATAAAACACACACACACACACACATATACGAAACGACACGACACAAACAATGCGACAACGCTCCTAGCCCCTCGGTAGCCAACCCATAACTTTCCGATGCGGAAATCGGATAGGCGTCGCTCGCGAGGCTTAGTATAAAACCGCTCGGACGCAGGGCCTACTCATATCGACTCGTAATGCAAACGTATCTCTGGCGTGAGTGTACGGAGGCAACACCGAACTTTCTCTTTTCGGATCTTGTCCTCTTCTATCTCGACATTCCTCACTCGTCTCCCTCTCTCTCCTCTATCTTTGAATGATGATGTGTCTCGATGTTTGTCTCTCTCTCAAATGGGAATGAGTCTGCATGTTGTTCCTGTGTGAAAGAACTTCTTCCGGAACACTTCCATTAGTTTCCTGGGTAGTACCCCTATGCAAAGAACCCCGACTCCTTGTCTTGTGAACGGTGGATGCGTGTGTATTATTCAGCGATCCATCTTTTATCCCTGTGCATATCTCATTTTCGCACCTTCCACAGTGAATGTATGTATGGAGGAACGCGTCTTTTTGCGTTGATTAGACGATTGTTATTGGGATTTTGTTCGAGAATGCAAGAGTGTTTAGATCTATAGTTCTGAATGCACTGCGCATGCCATCTGCCTTATGCTGCACGACATTTGCAGCCGATCTACAGGGCAGCCTCAAGAAATAAGGCGCCTGGGATCAACACACGGGAACCTGAGTCGCGGGTCGGTCCCTTAGTTACATGCATGATCAAGTTGATGCGTGTTTTTTTTTTCTCTCTCTCTCTCTCGAAAAGGATTGGTTGGAGATTGCGCGAGTGTTTTTCCTTGATGAAGTCTCGGGATTTTTGCAATTGATGGACATGTGGACTGACAAGCACCCTTCGATCGGGCGTCAGCCTCCCGTACCTCCCGTATCAACATGACCTTTTCCCTACAACGAGGAAAGGACACGTGTATGCGAGTGGGACGTACGAGAAGCTGTCGCACAGATCGGCGGACGATACCACTTCCCTCCGGCAAAACGTTGTTCAAGGTTCGTAGAGGCCGAGTTTGTCATTATCGATACACACTTCCCACCCTACTCGATATTGTTGCCATTTAACGAGTTGATAGTCATCCTGTGGACGGCAGTAGAACCCCACTGGCCGCGCACTCTATGCATCGAATGCCAGCGCTTTGAGCGCTACGAATCCAGGGGTTTCCACTACCGTGTGCGGAGCGAGGACGAACATAGAGAAAGAGCCACGCGATTAAGACCCTCCACGTCGGATTCAGAACTGGTCAGTGAACGATAACGGGACTTGATACGAAAGCGAGACACTCGAAGCGTGCCGAAGCCCTTCTGTTCTAAACGACGGGCCGTCGCCAGGTGGGAAGTCTGATAATATTTCCTGGATTGAATTTGTATTTCTCTCTTTTTTCGCGCCAAACTTCCGCGCGCATTTTGCGCCACTCGAAAAACGATCGACTTACTTCATCGGACCAACACGGGGGATCTCTGTTCCGTCTGTGTCCCCACACTCAATTTCCAAAAATCCTTGGCACACCCCATCTTGCTGTTTTTTCTGGGCCTCTTTCCGCACATCTAGCACTCCGAACGAAAGACAGTACAGGGCGTGAGGTTGGTATCGGAGCCGACACGTGTCGGTTTTGATGATAGCAAGTCGAGCTGGCGAGAGGTAGAAGAAATCCCTCACCCGCTCACCGAGATTGACCAGTGACCAGATCTATATCTGGTGCGGCTATACCGGCTATACCGATGGTAGACGATAATAGGGTGATCGTTACCATTCCTGCCCCTTTCCCCTTCTTCCCTAATCATACCCACCCCGAAGCTTGGCTGGAAGCCGTTGAAGCTCAAGGTTATAGCGCGGGTGATTTTCTCCGTGTTCTTACCTTGCTACTCCGTAATACGTCACATGACTGGTTTAGAAAGCATATATGGGTAGATTGGAATACTTTCAAACAAGCCTTCTTGGCTCGATTTGATACGGTCAGTGAAGGTGCCGCCTGCTACGTGCTCAAAACTCGGCCACAAGGACCAGGGGAATTGCTGCCCGATTTCGTGGATAGATTTCAAACCACGTTGGACAAATCTGGGCGAGATGAGAAGTCCGCTCGAGATTTGGTCATTGATCATCTACGAAGTCCGACGTTGAAAGGAAAGTTATAGAAAAAGGTCCCCCTGAAGACACACCAGCTGTCTGCTATCATCGCTAAAGCATTGAAACTGGACATGGCTGATACAAAAAAATATATCAGTCAGGGAGACGGAGATATTACAGATACCATATAGGATGTAGCGGCTAAAAGGAGATCGGGGTTGCGGGCGGTAGAACAGTTTTATCCCCGCCTCGACCACGACCTTCCCGACCGGATCGTTTCCGATATCCCGTCTGTTTCCTCTTCCTCTCCCCCGACGAATCAATAGATAGCGGCAGTTAAGAGCGGAATCTCCCACGAACTCCCCTCGGCGGCCATAACCAACTTACATCTTGCCCAAATGATCCATACGGCCACTACCAAGCAGTCCGAATGGATGAGCAACTTGATCCAAATGCAGGTCGCTCACATGGAGCGGATGGAACAGATAATGAGCAGGCTAATTAAGCCTAACCCGGCCCCTGCTCGGCCTGCCCCCGCGTCATTTCCTCTCTTGCCTGCCCCACCTGCACCAGGATACGCACCTCAGTTCCCTCACCCAGCTAATCGAGCAGGAAAGATCGAGTGTTTTAACTGCAAACAGCCCGGACATTTCGCCCGAGACTGTTCGCAGCCAAAGCGCAATCATCCCCCACCGGCTGCGGCCCCTGTTGCTCTAAACCAAGGACGAATGACCGCATTGATGGACACGGCCTAAGGAGGAGAGCTCGTGGCATATGCCCCAGAACAGCCTTTCCCCTCGATGGCAACGACTTCGACATCGGGAGCCTCTTCCTCTGACGCTGCTGACGTGGTCGATCCACTTGAGTATCTTCATCTCGCAGGCATGATCGGAGCGATCCGATCGGCCCCTGATGATCTCGAGTGGGTCGATCGCGATTCTAATCCTGGTCCACAGTTTAGGACGAGCGAAATCGATGTGTTACGAGCGCTCAAGCAGCTAGATATCCGCGTTCCGATCCCGATGGGACACTTGCTCACCATATTTGAAGCTGCAAACGACAAACTGTTACAACAATGTCAGAAAAATCAAAAGCGCTTCACGTACCAACGCATACAGCGAATGTTGAAAAAGAAGGAAAGGCGAGGAAGTTGCACCGACCGAACCCGAAGCCGGCGAGCCCGAAGCTGCACGAATAGCAGCGATCTGTTTAGCAGAAAAGGATCACTTCGTACGAGCTCGACCGATACTATGGAAGAGCACGGAATGTGATTGTGAAGTTTGGGGCAAGTCGTTTAACGCCCTTATCGACACAGGGTCTTCTGCAGTGGCCATATCATTAGATACTGTCAGAAAGACGGGACGACTCGGATCCATTCTTCCTCAATCTGGCAAAGACAATTATTTCTCTGCCGACGAGGAAGCAATGAACATCGTGGGTGTTATTAAGAATGTAGCTGTGAAGGTCGGACGAGTACACGTCCTTGCTAACGCACTAGTAATAGATGTGCGCTCCTATTCTGTGTTGTTAGGATTACCTTGGGCGATGGCGGTAGGGGCCCGTCTGCATTTCGATTCGAAACAATTGGTACTCACGCAAACTGGGGGAAAGCCTCAAACTATTCCCTTGCGAATTTCCACCCGAATGATAAAACGAACTCCTAACTCAGGCCAAATAGGGATGATTCGATGCATTGATACCGAGGAGTATTCTTCCTCGGACATCGGCAGCGGAATCGGGGAACAAGAATACGAAGAAAAACTGCCTAGTGAGGATGAATGGAAGCACCTGGTCGAACTTTTCGAACACGAAATTCCCGAAGAATTTCGAGTGTGCCCCGACATTGCCCGAAGCTTCCACGTGGATTCAAGAGACAGCACGCTTGCCCTCCGAAAGCCCAGGTCAGTCCTTCAGTCCTCCTCGGGGAACCCATATTACAAGTATCTGACTCGGCTGATGATTTGGAACCCCCTCGTACCTTGTACGAGGGAGCACTTTCCTTGCGAACACGTTATCAACAAACGGAACCGTATCTAGACGTTTCGGTTTTCCCGCCCAGATCGTTATTAACAACGGAGGCGACCATCGCTTTGATTAAACAGGAAGCAGAAGCACCAGTAGATGACGTGTTTGATCTAATGCCGGAAATGACGGACCTAACAGGACTGACTGTAGAGCAGATTTCGGCCGACTCAGAAACTGACGCCGAAACTAAAGAAACTGAAATGATCAGCCCCGCAGAATCACAGATGATTGCGACTGTCTTTTCTGTTCGCACCAGTAGTTCTGTATTTTCCAGTGTCTACGATCGAACGGAGCGGCTGGTTGATTGGATCGATATACCCCTTAAGACTCCTGGGGAATCAACAATTACCCTACCAAGCCATGTCCCCATGAAACTTCGAAAGTCACTAATCAATGTCTTGAATGTTTATGCAGAGGTGCTGAGCGTACATGATAATGATATCGGCTTGACTAACGTGATCGAGCATGCCATCGTCACGGGAGAACATCTGCCCATTAGCTGCGCTCCTTACCGATACTCGCCCGCTCAATGAGCGGCCGCTTTTCAGCGGATTAAGGAGTTCGAAGCTAATGGATGGATCGAACCCGCTATAGGTCCATGGTCTTTTCCCGTAGTGATCGTGCCTAAAAAGGCCGGAGGGATTCGCATTTGCATTGATTATCGAAAATTGAATGATATCACGATCAAGGATGTGTACCCCCTCCCCCGGATTGATGAGTTGTTGGATGCGATTGGGAGTGCTCGATTTTTCAGTAAGTTTGATGTTCGCCATGGGTTCCATCATCTTCTTGTCCGAGAAGAAGATCGTCTGAAAACGGCGTTTGTGCTTTTCGAAGGTACGTGGCAGTGAATTCTATGTCCGATGGGTATCTGCAACGCCCCCGCGACCTTTCAACAAGCCATGAATATGGCTTTTCAGAATTTTGGACGGAAGACTCGTTTGGCGCAGAGCATCATCAACTACTGTGTGATTGTGTACATGGATGACATTCTGGTGGACTCGAGTTCCTACGAGGGACACATGCAACACATCGAGTGGGCTCTGCATGCGTTACGAGATGCGGGTTTCAAGGTGACGCTTGAGAAGTGTCAGTTTTTTCTTACCACCATTTCCTTCTTAGGACACGTGGTAACAGACAAGGGACTCCAACCGGAGCCACAAAAGGTGGCAGCTGTCAGAGATGCGCCGATGGCTACGACTATCACGCAAGTTCGCGCCTTCTTGGGCCTGGCCTCGTACTACCGAAGATTTATCAAAGGCTTCGCGGCAATCGCGGGACCCCTCACGAATCTGCTGCGCAAAGATCAGCCGTTGATCTGGACGCCGGAGTGTGATCAAGCGTTTTCGAAACTCAAGGCCGCTCTCATTTCGGCTCCGGTCCTTATAAGACCGGATCCCGAAAAACCTTTTGTTCTCATCATTGACGGGCAGCCAGAGGCGATCTCGGCGATCCTTGCCCAGGTGGAACCAAGTGGACTCGAGAGCGTGGTGGAGTATGCGTCCAAATCGGTGCCCGCCTGCAAGTGCAACTACGCCGCTCCGACGGGAGAATGCTATGCGGCTCTTTGGGGAATCAGTCACTTTCGCGCTTACCTGTACGGGTGGAAGTTCACCTTGGTAACCGATCATGAGCCCCTGTTGGCTCTGAAAAAATCGAAGGATTACTCTGGCATAATCGGGCGATGGGCAACGGTGCTACAGAGCATGGACTTTGACATTCGACATCGGAAGCACGAGAGACACGGGAATGCGGACGGACTGACACGACTGCACCGGCTTGAGAAAGTTCCGAAGAGTGAGGAGGTGATTCCGTGGAACGAACCCGAACAGGATGTTGGACCTCGGTACGACCAAGTGGAGATCTTGTTGAAGCAGTAAGTGACACGAGGATCAATTTGTCTGATTCTACCCTCTTCGCAATTCGGTCTCATCTCTCCTCCTCTGTCATCATGACTACCCCACCTGTCTCTGCAACCCCTTCTTCTCCTACTAATTCTGCCCCTCTCACTTCCTTAGCTTTCTTTGCCACCCTCCCCGATAAATTCTGCTATTTTTGTACGTGTATTGCACGGGTTTATGGGGTCGACTGTCATCCTTTCGAAACCGGGTTTGTCGATTGGGTAGAATGTGCCACGTGTGTCAATCGTGCGCACGGGGCCTGTGTTCGATATCGGATGAGTAGCAAGGAATGGAGGTGCCCCCTGTGTAGAACGAACAAACTCCCCACGGAGGTTCGATTCGAGGTCGCCCGTACGGACGGCCCTGAATATGACGAAAAATACCAGCGAGCGGAGGTTTGGATGGATAAAATTTTATTGGCGAAATTAGCGGAATTATCATTGGGACACCTCACCAAACACGACAGACGTAGGGCAACCGAGAGATCTAGGGACTATCGGTGGATCAACGGTCATTTGGAGAAGCGTAAAACTGACGGATCGGGTTCGTGGTTGACGGTTCCCCATCCATTCCAGAGATATGATTGGATCCGATCGGCTCACGAAGAACAGGCCGCCCATTTCGCGATACGTGTCACGGAGGCAACTATAGACCAGAACCGATGGTTCTGGTCCAACATACGAGATGATGTCAGATAAATTGTCGCCAACTGTCTGGTCTGTGCCGCTGATCGCGCCCCAATACGGGGACCAAACACGATAGTACCAACGGAAGTAGAGCGCCCCTTCCAACGAGTCAGTACGGACACAACAAATATCGACGTGCCACCTGGCCCAAATCGCTGTGAATATTCTATCATGTTAGTGTTAATAGACCATTTTTCCAAGTACATTGAGGTCTATCCCTGTAAGACCAGAGAGGCCGCAGAAATAGCCACGTACATCGAACGGTTCCTCTATACCCATCTAGATACGGAGGAAATTCTAACCGACAATGGGTCCGAATTTAAGGCAGAAGTAGAGGAACTGCTCGCACGAAGGGGCGTCACACTCCGACATACTGCACCCCACGTGTCCCAGTCGAACGGATTGGCTGAGAATGCCAACCGTATGATTAAAACCGCCCTTCACAGGAATTTAGCGGCACACGACACGCGTCCGTGGCCCGAAATTATATATCAGATTGTCGGGATCCACCGGGCTACCCCTCACGAATCCACGGGGTTTACCCCTTTTCAACTTCGTACTAATAGCCTCCCCTGTGTCGACTACCGGGGTAACTCGAAAATTGCCAAAGCAGGGGGTAGAGAGACACGCATACAACCCTCAAGGCCAAGGCCAAAAGGTACACCGAATTAATGGAGCGGGCCGTCCCGAGGCTAGCCCGAAAAAGACAAAGGATGACCGATCTGGCCCATGGTAGGCAGGTCCGTAGCTACGAGGCTCGGAATGGAAATGCTGGGCCCCAGCATCAATATAAATTAGGGGACCTAATGCAGGTACGCAAATGTGCACGTGACCGAAAACTCGCTCCCAAATTCTCCGGCTGCTTTCGCGTTGTCAAGCTCGGTCCTAACGGCGCCAACACGGTGCGCATCTCGCCGGAGGCTATTGCCAGCCATAGCTCTGTCCCCATCGTCCGACATACCTCCTACCTTCGTCCTCTTCCTCCCTCTCATCTTCCTCCCTCTCCCTCCTCCGAAAGCGAGGAGAACGACGACGATCTAACTCTCTCGCCGCTTTCTCCCTCCTGCCCTTCGTCTTCCTCTCCGACCTCGCCATGAGTTTCATCACGCAGCAGGCTCTCGACGAACAGCTGTTGCAGCCACGTGGCCACATCTCAGGAATTCGGCAAGTCCGCCATCCACGACTTAATACGGATGTTCGGCATTTGGCGCAATTCTTCTGCGGCGTGGGTGTGTGTGCCGCCGCCGCGTTTCGATTCGAAGGGAGCTCACAGGCAGTGGTACTGGCAGAGGTAATAGCAGTTCATCGGCGAGCGGCTCCCGGAACGAGCCACGTCACCACGGTTGCGGCTTTTAGCGGCGACATCAGTTCGCTCAATCCACGGTGGCATACCACGATCTTGACCTCGCTGCGAGAGTGGACGGAGCAGGTGTCCAACGTGTGGCAGCACGGTCTTGCCCGGCCAGGGCATAACCTCATCTCGACCTTTGCATCGGATCTTGGCGAGATCCGCCGTTCTCCGCACGAGCCGCCGGTGGCGATCCCCACCCTCGTCCCTTTCCCACGTCCCCAATGAACCACGCCGATCCCCTCGCTCCTCTCTCCATCTTCGGTCTCTCCTCTCTTTTCCCCACCTTCTGGCAGTCTGATCTTCATCCTTCTCTTTCCTTCTCGTTCGAGCCTCTTTCTGTCCCGCTTATTAATCCTGGGCATTGGCGACAATGGCGCAAAGCTTTTGACGAGCTGTCCTTCTGCTTGGCCCGAGTACAGGTGACGTGGACGCAGACCAGCGAAAATCCCGCGTGGGTCGAAAATGTGGAGTTGCTGATCATACAAGCTTGGAGAACTAACGTCGAGGGCGACCTTCTCGGCTTTCTCTTTGGATCGGTACGGCCGGGCCGTCACAAGTTGATTGCGCAGGAGTTCATCGCGCCGATCGTACAATTAGCGGACGATCTCTCGCCCGACATCTTTTCGCAAAATGACGACAGCCCCGCTCCGTACGTTCTCGAGCGGTCGTTGGATCCGTACCTTCAGTGGACTGCGTGCTTGGAGGAACCCAGGGACGAAGATACGCTACCATCACGGCAGGAGTACCTGAAGCCTTACGACATCATCCCTCACGCCTTTTATCCGAAGGCGAGGGAAGTGGTGATCGACGACGACGAAGAAGACAACGACTAGGAAACGTCGGAGGAAGGAAGCTATAGTGAGTATAGTGAGGGTGAGCTGAGTGAAGAAGAAGAGGAGGAAGAAGAAACCGGATCTGAGTGGGAAGCCCTGCCGGAGGAAGCTGCGCGCACGGGCACAGAAGCGGAAGACCCGGAGGCAGCACGAAAACGGGAAGAAATCGCCACCGGGAAGCGTCGACTGGAGTTAGCCAGCGGAGTCCGCCTGCACATCGGTGACGATCTGACCAAGAATCCGGAGCCGCCGAAGCCCGAAGATGGCGACCCCGCAGCCGCCTCCCCAAGCACCTCAGGACGGAGACGGAGCAGATCCCCCTCCTCCTCCAGCCCCACCCGTCCCTTAGTTCGCCCATGTACCAATGCGGGCGATAGGCCTTCGTCCTCGGACGTTATCCCGCCGTCCCCTTGATTTTCTCACCCTCGAACAGATCCGCACCCCCGTCAGCTTTCCCCTCCATCCCTTCCTTCCCCATCTCTTCCGCGACTTCTACTCTACCCGCCTACTCGCTACCGTCTACCCCCACCCATCCCTTCAGCCCGCTGCCCCCACGTTCTACTGGCATATCCTGCTGATCAGCGCTGCATGGGAGGGATGCAACGTGGTAGAAGTCTACTGCGTAGCCACGGGGACAATCCCCGCCTGTCGCCACTACGAGTTCTTTCGAGCGGCGCTCCTCCGCACCCTCTCCTACCTCGCTTCCCTCCCTCATAGCGGCCATCACTTCCCTCGCTTCCACCGGATCATCCGATATGAGGAGCTTCCGGTGACAATGGAAGGGATGAATCGCTACCTACCCCCACTTCCACCCCGTCGTCCCCGTGAGCTCCCCTCCATGTACTGCCTCTACTGGCCCATTCCAACTAGGCGATAGATCCCAATCACATGACCACTCCCTCCTCTCTTCATCTAATCGGCAGGGAAAAACGGCACGAATCAGTAAGCTTCACGAAGATCACGCCATCGACGATGACGTCAACCTACGCTCTGATTCAACGGGCAGCGACAAACTGGGATGCAGAGCACACGGAGAACCGGCGGACGATGATAGCGTCACCTGGACGACCATCGATGATTCCAACAGCACGATGGCAAATTCTTCTTCGTTCCTTTACCGTGCAGTTTTCCGCACTCCCTCAGCTGAGCGCCTCTTCCACTGGATCCATGACTTCGGAACGCCGTCATATTTCCAGAATGAATCTGGACGCCCTCGACAGTCAGATTCAGTCAGTTTTCTAGGATGAATCTGAACGCAAGTCACACGTGTGTCCCTCCGACCTACGTACTCAGCGCGCCCACTTTCGGCTTGTTTTCGTTTATGTTTTCTTTTACGTTTTTTATTTTCCTTTCGGCATTTTCTATGAACCCCCTTCAGCGGCCACCCACACCCAATCCTTCAGCGCATATCCCAAAAAAAATACCCTTCAGCGCATATCCCCCCCCCAAAAAAAAAGAGTCCTTCGGGACCCATTAAAATTGGAACGATACAGAGAAGATTAGCATGGCCCCTGCACAAGGATAACACGCATAAATCGAAAAAAAAAAAAAAAAAAACTTCAGCGCATAGCCAAGATGACTGAGCATGATTGGAGAAACAGGTCGTTTTAGACCACAATCAAGTGCTTGACTTCTCCTGTTGTTGTTGTTGTTTTTTTTTTTTTTTTTACAAAAAGAAGAGTCATATTATACAAGCCGGGAAACGGGCCCGGGGTCCCTCACATGTATGCTGGGGGCTCCCGGTTATGAGAGAGGCATCACCGGCCAAGCCCATATCAGGAATCGCAGAGTCCCAAAAAGGAAGAAAGTAAGAAAGCAACTAAGAAGTCTACAACAAACTGTAAGAAAGTAAGAAAGCAAGTAAGAAGTCTACAACAAATGGTAACTTCTACTTCTAACTGGCCCATTATTATTATTATTATTATTTTTTATTTTAAACTCATCACTAACATTCCAATTCCCTTATCCTAAAAATTCAACGAAGTTACAAATCCTAATTAATAACCCTAATTCCACCGATCATAAAAGAAAACGTACACAAAGGCAATCAAAAGAACAAAGAAGAACCAAAGGTCAGCATTGCTTGATGATGACCACTTTTCATCCAAAGTTACGACCAACCCCCCTGCTAATCCGCTCTGCCACCCGCGGCAGGGGTCGGTGCCCGCAGGCCCCCAATCTGCAGGCAGAGACCCCGCAAAACCCACCCACCTCCTTGCGATTCAAAGCAGATAGCACCTCCCCACTCTCCTCATTCAAAAACATCAACTCCCACCACGATGCCGTTTTCGCTACCCAGGGGATTACCCCACCTCCCGCGCGGCAGGGGCCAAAAGGCCCCGCGAAACCCACCCGCCTCCTCGCGATTTAGGGTAAACTCCTCCCTCAATTCTGCATACACCCCCTACGGATGATTCGCCGCCCTCCATGACGAAGCCCCAGTGGGATGATGCTCACCACAAAACCGCAAAAATTTAGATGGCAAGAGGACACCGGCCTAGACGGATAAGATAAGCCGAAACCTAGGGCAGATGTAGTATGGGCTCTGGCCGGATCGTTTGTTGATACACTTGGTTCCTCATGCATCACTCTGTTTTCTCTCTCCCTCTCTCCTTCTCCGCCATGACATGCAATCAGGAGATCGCATAATTTTGGAACTCCCTGCGCATCACATATGTGACGAACTACTTCCCGAACCCATGCTATCTTTCGTACCCTTTTTGCTTGTATCATACCCACCCCATAAAGAACCCGTTTCGTTTTCTTGATTTCGGGTGCCGCGTTTTGAGCCCCCACCTTCCGGAAGCTTTTTGTGATTCTTCGGTTCTGCTTTTTTTTTCCTTTTTGTACGTCGGGAAATGCATAGGAATTTACACGCGCCTTAGCGAGCGCACTGGGAATTGGGCCCGGCAGTTGGGAATTCCGGGATAAGCGGAACTTCGACATGTCCTTTTTGTGTGTGAATGTTCTCGGTCGCGTTGGGGAAAACTCTCAGAATTTTGTGGGGATACGAATAGGCGTAGGACTTTCTTTTCCCGCGTCGCTCTTTCGCGCGCGGATATGGTGATTTCAATTTTGAATTGGTTTAGGATGTAGGCAAGCTGTAACTGTTTCGGTGCCTTTTTCTCTTTTTTTTGTTGACGGCGCCGCACATGCAAAAGCTTTATCCTCTCTGTCCCCCGCATCGCTCTCTCCCGCGCTCCTTTTTCCTTCCCCCTCCTCTTTCTCTGTCCTTGTAACTGTTTTTCTCCCTCTCCTTCTCTCTCTCCCGCCCTACTCYTTGCGCGCCCATTTCCCTTTCTTGCTCATCTGAATCTTGGATCCGTCTTGCGCTGCTTCTCGCGCCTTTTTCCTTCCCACCCTCTGAATTCAGCGCATGACGCCTGGTCGATCCCTCGATAACTCCCACTCGCCAATCAGGTATGTGGATCAATAGGATCTCCCTATTGCGCGGCGAATCTGATTGGTTGAACCTTGAGTCTCGAGGGATCAACATGGCTTCCACGGAGCCCTCTTCTCAAAGTCTTYTCCTCCTGCTTCGTTTCTTACACTTCGACTTTCCCCCTGCCCTCTCTCTCCCTCGCCCCCCTTCTCGCCACTATAAATTTCGCAAACGCGCCCRCAAATCTCTCTTATGCTCTCGACTCCTGAGCCAGCTTCCGGGAAGCAGTGGCTAGGCAAAGTGTTTGCACGAGTCGGAAAGTACTGTCGGGCTGACGATAGGCTGGCCGGTTGCGCGCTTGATCGCCACGACGGACTGTGGGATCTGGGCGAACCGCGTCGAGTTGACGTCGGCGAGGTGATGATCGCAGTGGTGGGAGTTAGCACGCGACGGCCGGGATCGTCGGTGTGGGTATGAGGATCGATGATTGGAGTTGAGTGAGTGATTGGCCTGGGGCCATATTGGAATTCATAGTGAATGCGCCTTTGTTGTTGCGGATCTTTATCTCTGGCGTGAGTGTACGGAGGCAACGCCGAACTTCCTCTTTTCGGATCTTGTCCTCTTCTATCTCAACATTCCTCACTCGTCTCCCTCTCTCTCCTTTATCTTTGAATGATGATGTGTCTCGATGTTTGTCTCTCTCTCAAATGGGAATGAGTCTGCATGCTGTTCCTGTGTGAAAGAACTTCTTCCGGAACACTTCCATTAGTTTCCTGGGTAGTACCCCTATGCAAAGAACCCCGTATCCTTGTCTTGTGAACGGTGGATGCGTGCGTATTATTCAGCGATCCATCTTTTATCCCTGTGCATATCTCATTTTCGCACCTTCCACAGTGAATGTATGTATGGACGAACGCGTCTTTTTGCGTTGATTAGACGATTGTTGTCGGGATTTTGTTCGAGAATGCAAGAGTGTTTAGATCTGTAGTTTTGAATGCACTGCGCATGCCATCTGCCTTATGCTGCACGACATTTGCAGCCGATCTACAGGGCAGCCTCGAGAAATAAGGCGCCTGGGATCAACACACGGGAACCTGAGTCGCGTGTGGGTCCCTTAGTTACATGCATGATCGAGCTGATGCGTGTTTTCTCTCTCTCTCTCTCTCGAAAAGGATTCGTTGGAGATTGCGCGAGTGTTTTTCCTTGATGAAGTCTCAAGATTTTTGCAATTGATGGACATGTGGACTGACAAGCACCCTTCGATCGGGCGTCAGCCTCCCGTACCTCCCGTATCAACACGACCTTTCCCCTACAACGAGGAAAGGACACGTGTATGCGAGTGGGACGTACGAGAAGCTGTCGCACAGATCGGCGGACGATACCACTTCCCTCCGGCAAACCGTTGTTCAGGGTTCGTAGAGGCCGGGTTTGTCATTATCGATACACACTTCCCAACCTACTCGATATTGTTGCCATTTAACGAGTTGATAGTCATCCCGTGGACGGCAGTAGAACCCCACTGGCCGCGCACTCTATGCATCGAATGCCAGCGCTTTGAGCGCTACGAATCCAGGGGTTTCCACTACCGTGTGCGGAGCGAGGACGAACATAGAGAAAAAAACACGGGATTAAGACCCTCCACGTCGGATTCAGAACTGGTCAGTGAACGATGACGGGACTTGATACGAAAGCGAGACACGCGAAGCGTGCCGAAGCCCTTCTGTTCTAAACGATGGGCCGTCGCAAGGTGGGAAGTCCGACAATATTTCCTCGATTGAATTTATATTTCTCTCTCCTCTCGTGCTGTCAGCGTGAATACCCTTTCATGGGTATACGCCCTGTTTTATGCAAGTGGCAGAAAATGGTTTTGGTTTAAAGTTAAGTATACCGCGCTAGGCGCGGCTGTGTCTCTAGTTACGTTGACTGGATGGCTGACTAGAGTAAACAGTGCGTGGGCATGCATGCTTAAGGCGCGCGTGATTTATCCCCTGATGTTGATTACGAAACCGGCACGGATGCTGGTTTGTTTATTTTTATTTTTAAGTTTATTTTGGGTTATTCTTGATTAAACTAGGATCTAGGGGATATTTTCTTTCGATGGCTACGTTTGACCGAGTCGAGTGTGCGTGCGGAGAACGACCCCGACGACGGCATTGGCAACGACGGGCCGACTTCGTGCGATGAGCGGGGTGTCGTAGGATGGCGCGTGGGGCAATTATGGCACAGTATAAGCAAGTCGGCGCGGGCAATGGGAGCCGCGCAGCCGGGTTGTTGGCCCAAAGCGCTGCGCCGCACTGCCTATATGGTATTCTATGAGACTCAATCCCAGGCTTGGGCTTAGCCCTATAGGTTACGACATCGGACTACTACTACGGAGGTTCGGGGATCGAGGCCGGTGGGCGTCGGCGCGGGAGCAGCGAAGCGGCGCGGAGAAGACCGAGGGGTTGAGGGCCCGACGGGGCTATCCCCCTCGGATTTTGCTGGCGAGCGCGGCGGCGGGCCTGCCCCGCGGGACTGGTTCGGTATCAGCAGCCCCGCTGATCCCCGACACTATTATGTTTATTTATATATTGCCTTTCTTTTTTGTTTTATTATTTTCGGGTCCTCGTCGTATCGCGTCCCATTCAGGGACGCGAGGCTGCGATAAAGTCATATGGGGTGTGTTGTATTTGCGGGGGTTGCTTGAAGTGCAATTACAAACTGTTTTCGTGGCTGCGTCGGAGTCGCGCCTCGTCTTCTCTTGGGACGTGGCGCAGTGGGTGTGCGGCAGGCCCTAAGGGCCTAGCTCAGTGGGTACACCCATGAACTGGTGTGATACAGACCCGTGTTCGAACCCGGATGATGAAACTTGATAAGTAAAACCAAATATTTAAATTGTCGGGGGCTGCTTAGCCCCACGGCTCGGGACCGTGTCCTTCGGGACATCCGTTAAAATTGGAACGATACAGAGAAGATTAGCATGGCCCCGCGCACACGGCCAATACATATGAAGCGGGTGCAACTTGTATCCAGATTTTTTGCCCGCTCACTTCTTGACTGGTCGTGATCTGCGCGCGTACGTTCTGAAGGTCGGTACGCTAGCCAGCCGCTGCGCCCGGTTTTGATCGAGGGGAGCGGATTCATGGAGAATGACGAGGGAATGGACGACGGCAGGGAAAGGAGTGAATGGGGAGTGAACCAGGATGGGCTTTTGCGCCGCGTGCATGCGCGATCCTTGACGAGATAGGCAGTAGGGAGAGCAGCGGGGAAAAGAGAATGAACCGGGACAGGTATTGGGGCCGGGTGCACGCGCATGGGGAAAAGGGTGTCGAGACGGGAGGAGCGGAGTAGGCAGCAGTGCAGGCAAAGCAAACGGGAGGATGAACCCGGGCGCAGAACCACGCCAGATGCATACGGGCCAAAGTCGGGGATGGCGGGAGGCAGAGTGAGGCGCAGCGGGATATGCATAGCTCGCTCAATTCCTTGCGGAATCGGGCGAGTAGACAGACGATCCTGGGGGTTTAACCCCGAACGAGCACGACTACGAGGTTGGATTAGTTAGCAAGTTAGTAGGAACAGAGTTAGTGAAGAATGCTAGTGCGTTGGAGATGGCGGGAGAAGGAGTGATGGGAGTAGAGAAGCGGAATCTCCCTCGATTCCTGATGAAATCGAGTGGAAGAATATAGTAATCGGAGGTTTTAAAGCAAGGCGAGCGCGATGGTAGGATTAGTTTTGGTGTTAGATTAGTGTATTTAGTATTAGGAGGGAAAGGTGGTGCGTTGGGCTATGGAGATGGAGAAGAGGCGGGAGTGAAAAAGAGAGATGTCACTCGATCTTCGGGGGGATCGAGTGGGGTAAGGATGTGGTCGATGGGTTTGAGGTAAGGCGAGTCCGTTAGTAAAGTTAGATTGATCAGAAAGTGAGTAGGGAAAGAGTTAGTGGAGAAATGGAGTGCGCAGAACTGTCGGGAGCATGGGTATGGCGGATGTAGGAATCACTTACCTTATTCGAGGTCTGACAGGGTCAGGCGGGGAAAGATGGTAGCCTGCSGTTTTTAGYCATCGCGGATGGGATGGCATCGAYAGTTTTCGYGTTCAAGGTGCAGGTTCGGCAGCGTGGTGGTTTGGAGCTGCGCACAGGGAGAAGGGACTTGAAGAGGGAAATGCACATCTCTGCGTTCTAGTGGAAGATTCATTCGAATTTGCCTATCTTGTTGACAAAAGTAGCATGGGCCGAGCTGCGGGGATGGAGACTCACCTATTATCTAAGTGCGTTGCTTCGCCTACAGATAGAAGACTCCCTCTCTCCTCCTTGAAGCATACTTACGACGATTCGTTGTTACCCTGTTCACCCCTGCGCCCAGGTTCCCACTCCGCCGGCGGCGTCCTTCCTGTACAGTGACTGTCGCTGGTTCCCGAACGAACGTGGCTGAGCGGCTGCCCCGGTACGCTCAGGCCCAGAGAGAGAGAGAGAGAGGGGAAGAAAAGGGGATCGCTTACCTCATCGGTTGGGGCGGTGAGGACGTGAGCCGTAAGGCAGGAAGGCATATTGATTGACCGATGGGGGGGCACAGTCTGTTGGACGGGGAAGCTGCAGTTAGACATCGAGTTAGGGACCTGCCAGATGACGGTATGCTGGCCCAGTAGCAGAACGACAGTCAAGCGGATCGGGATTGTGGACCTATAGCTTTGGCCGGGGCAAGCCACTGTGGTGGGGGGAGTAGTAAGCAGGGAGTAGATTGACATGTGTGTCCGCTATCGAATGAAGCGAAGGAAGGTAGGCAGCAAGGGCGGCGGATTCACTCTGCGGTTGGTAGCGCAGTTCACTATCGAGTGACGAATACGGCATGCTGCGTTAGACTGTGTGGTCTGTTCGTGGCTGACCGTTGGAACTTGTCTCTGAAGGGGGAGCGCGCCTACGGACTAAGAAGCCAAACCTTGCTGCGCCTGCACCATTGGGGTTACTTATATCTTGTCGAGGTGGGCGCCAGCGAAGGAAGAGGAAGGAGGGTTGTTTCTGACTGTATCAGGAGAGCAGCGATATCTATAAATAAAAATTGGGTATTTGGTGCGGACTGCTGCCAATCTGTTGCAGCCGGGCACGAACGGCCGCTGCCGCAGTCTGTTGTATGCGGTGCCAGGCTACCGCTACAGGTGTTGTGGGTTGTGGACGGACTACTGCTGCGTATTGTGCACAATCTGCGGCTGCTGCGGACAGGGCACGGACTGCTACGATCGCTGTTGGTCGTTGCCGTGTACTACCGCTGCGTCTATAGACGGTGTGCGGCCTTCTGCTGCTGGCGACTACTGCTGTTACTATTGACTACCGCTGAGTATGGCTGCTGCATCTAAGGACTGTTACAGGCTGGTGTGCGGCCGCGGTTGGGCTGAGGAGAGGTGTTGAGGCTCGAGGAGATGTCTCTTATACACATCTAGTAGTGTATAAGAGACAGGAGTATGGCTGCTGCATCTAAGGACTGTTACAGGCTGGTGTGCGGCCGCGGTTGGGCTGAGGAGAGGTGTTGAGGCTCGAGGAGATGATCAGATTGGACAAAAGGGAGAGTTATTGTTGCGATTTTGAGGAGCCGTCAGGGGGATTATGATCAACAGTTCGGACTTGGATTTGACCAAGCTGATACATTGACTGCCATTGCGGGGCCCTCAGGCGAGTCAAGATTACAAGGCCCTCTCTTGCGAGACTGAGAGCACCATTCTTGGATCTGAGAGTCTCAAATCTATCTCTTTCTGCCCTTCTAAGTCTCAATCTACTCCTTGGTTACGAGAGGAAGGCGGCATGCGGGATTGCAACCCGTAGGWCCGCGTCAAGACTCTGTGGGGAGTCCACCCACCGATTGCGGGAGCTCTGTCCGAACTCAGGAGGAGTTCTGGAGGCAGGGAATCATCAGGTAAACCATTTCCATTTGTACAACCTACTACCACCCATGTTTGTTTATCCCCCTGAAGTATGACTGTTGTATGCATGAGGTTGTCCCTATGGTTTTGCTTTTTCTTCAGGACCCAATCAAACTGAATGGAAGGAACGTGTGAGAGTTAAGCCTAAGTTTCTTCTTTATTTTGGTTGAAAGCAGACAAAGGGATAAACTGGGGGAAGGTGGGAGAAAGGTAGTCTTGCATGCGTTTGGAAGGGTCAACCAAAGCCTGAGCATTGTTTCCATGGTGAATGGCTCATGGCTGTGTTTATTTTACTATTTTCTGAAGAACCAGGCATTGTTTCCATGGTGAATGGTCTGGTTGCTGTGTTTATTTAGTTGTTTTCTGGGGAACCAGACATTGTTTTCATGGTGAACGGCCTAACTGCTCTAGTGAACTCTTGGGGTTTGCTTGATTGAGGGAGTTTAAGTTCTTGTTTATTCTGAGGGAGGATTTCTGGTCTAAGGCTAAGCATTGTTTCCATGGTGAATGGTTTAGCCTGAAAACCACTCACATAAGTAAACAGAGTATAAAGGAAAAATACTTTATATATATTTGCATGTGAACTAACAGTTGGGCATTGTTTCCATGGTGAATGGTCCAGCGTTAAGTCATATCATCTTGAAGAGAAAGCAAAAAATACGAAGTATAAATGGAAATAGTATGGGCAAGCTGAACATTGTTTCCATGGCGAATGGTTCAGTCCCCTGCCCATATTTGCTTTCCTTTTTGAAAACAAAGTCAGAGAAATACTAAATTTTGGATATTAAACGGCTCAGGGCGGCTAGGCATTGTTTCCATGGCGAACGGCCTAGTCATATGCCCAAAAGAAGAGAGAAGTAGTTGTGCAACCTGTTCGTGTATATCTTAAAGGCAAGTTGGGCATTGTTTCATGGCGAATGGTCCAACCCTATATCTTATGTAAGAAGGAAATAAGGGTTCAAGGACTTAAAAGATTCATAAACTATCTATATGGAATGAACTTGGGGCTGGTGAGAGTACTTACCTTTGTGGTTTGGCCTGCATGTGGCTGAATGAGGTTACTACTTGGTCTCAACTTCAATTTGATAGGTAGTTGCTTTAGTTGCTCGCCACGTGCTAGAGACATAGGAGTTAATGTCAATTCCTGCATTCTCTGCAATAACTTTTTTTAGTTAGGTCAATCCTTGCATTTTCTGAGATCTTTTCTTATACTTGGCTTTGTATAAATCTTGACAAGCTACTTTCTCTACGGGAAGCGCTGCCGAACTTTCTACAAATTCAAGGAGTTTGTCGAATTTTGACTTATCAAAAGTTCAACTTTGTCTTTTCTTATATATCTGACTTAGTAAAAATCTGGAAAGTCTCATTTTTTAAAGGGGGTGCTGCCCAAATTTTTGCTAATCCAGGGAATTAGACAAAATTGGACCTTAAGAAGTCAAAGTTACTTTCAAATTGTGGACCTAGCTTTGTATAAATTTTGGAAAAACACTTTTCTAGAGGGAGTGCTGCTGAAATTTCTGCAAAACTAAGGGGTTAGTTGAATCTTGTCTAAGTTGAACTCAGGTTGTCTTTTGAGTTCACATCTGACTTAGTATAAATTTGGGAAGTCTCCCTTTCTAAAAGGGAATGCTGCCCAAATTTTTACCAATTCAGAGAGTTAGACAGATTTTGACTTTCCAGAGTAAGAGATTATTTCTACCTTCATATATGGACTTATATAAATTCTTGAAAGACACTTTTCCTACGGGAAGCACTGCCGAAATTTTCTTAGTTTAAAGGAAGTAGATTATATTTTGATTAGTCTACCTTTGCTTTGGGCACTCGCTTAGAGGTAGGCTTGGACTTAGTTGGCAGGTAGCTTTGAGTGAGAATGTGCTATGGAGGTTTATCCCCCATATGCTGATGATTTAGCTTGGACATTTGACCTATCTTGTGTTACAGGTCCTTTGGGGTGTCTGATTCAAGATCAGGACTAGATTCAACTTGATCCCTTGAGGATCATCTTCTGTTATCACATATAATATGTCGGTTGGCGATTTGTCGATTTACGATTCAGCTCCAATTCACTCCTGCCACTCAACCTAAAGGCTTTAGCCTTGAGATTTGAATTGTTTTGTTGTGTTTTTACCCGGACTTTATTGAATGTCCATCCAACAAAAGTACTGAGTATTTATTTAAGAGTTGCATGAGTGAGGCTTGTGTGGCTAAAGCAAGGGGTATGAGTGCAAGGAATGGTTGAAGTTGACCCCGTGTAGTGCGTGGGCCTTTGATTGAATCTTTGATGCGGTTGCAGATGCGTTTGTGGTTCGGACTCTGGATGTGATTGCCTGCGATTACATACATATGTGGTTGAGAGGAGCCACACTGTGACTGTTAGAAGTGATCGTCCTATATAATTAACCCTCATATATTTACGAGTACCCTGAGTATTTGAGAGACCTGCTGTATTTGTGCATAAGGGCTGTCTAGATTCGCCCATATATAAATAAGCCTTATTTATATTTATATGTGCCTTGGGTAGGCGCGCGGTTTACTGTGATCGTGCGCAAGGGTTAGCCAGATTATGGCTTGAGAGAAAAGGAAGATCCCCTTTTTACCCTTTGCTTTTTAGGGGTTTCTATAGTCGGACGTTGGTCCTGGGCCGGGATTCAAAGTCGTTGTCCAGGACATTCCAAGCCCTAGACTCTGCAGGGAAGGAATCTGCCCCCGTGCAGAGCCTATTTGCCTGGCCTGTCGAGACGCTCAGACCAAAGGCCGGAGGTCTCGCGGCGGCTGCACGACTATTCCTTCAGCCGTGCAATGTTGTGAGGGATTAGACCCTCACGATACTTCGAGTCTGACACTTGAGTGTCATAAGCGGTACTCGGATCCACGAGGGACCGCTTGATTATGGGCGCATTCGCCGTGAATTCCAATATGGCCCCAGGCCAATCACTCACTCGACTCCAATCATCGATCCTCATACCCACACCGACGATCCCGGTCGTCGCCTGCTAACTCCCACCACTGCGATCCTCACCTCGCCGACGTCAACTCGACGCGGTTCGCCCAGATCCCACAGTCCGTCGTGGCGATCAAGCGCGCAACCGGCCCGCCTATCGTCAGCCCGACAGGACTTTCCGACTCGCGCAAACACTTTGCCTAGCCACTGCTTCCCGGAAGCTGGCTCAGGAGTCGAGAGCATAAGAGAGATTTGTGGGCGCGTTTGCGAAATTTATAGTGGCGAGAAGGGGGGCGAGGGAGAGAGAGGGCAGGGGGAAAGTCGAAGTGTAAGAAACGAAGCAGGAGGAGAAGACTTTGAGAAGAGGGCTCCGTGGAAGCCATGTTGATCCCTCGAGACTCAAGGTTCAACCAATCAGATTCGCCGCGCAATAGGGAGATCCTATTGATCCACATACCTGATTGGCGAGTGGGAGTTATCGAGGGATCGACCAGGCGTCATGCGCTGAATTCAGAGGGTGGGAAGGAAAAAGGCGCGAGAAGCAGCGCAAGACGGATCCAAGATTCAGATGAGCAAGAAAGGGAAATGGGCGCGCAARGAGTAGGGCGGGAGAGAGAGAAGGAGAGGGAGAAAAACAGTTACAAGGACAGAGAAAGAGGAGGGGGAAGGAAAAAGGAGCGCGGGAGAGAGCGATGCGGGGGACAGAGAGGAKAAAGCTTTTGCATGTGCGGCGCCGTCAACAAAAAAAAGAGAAATAGGCACCGAAACAGTTACAGCTTGCCTACATCCTAAACCAATTCAAAATTGAAATCACCATATCCGCGCGCGAAAGAGCGACGCGGGAAAAGAAAGTCCTACGCCTATTCGTATCCCCACAAAATTCTGAGAGTTTTCCMCAACGCGACCGAGAACATTCACACACAAAAAGGACATGTCGAAGTTCCGCTTATCCCGGAATTCCCAACTGCCGGGCCCAATTCCCAGTGCGCTCGCTAAGGCGCGTGTAAATTCCTATGCATTTCCCGACGTACAAAAAGGAAAAAAAAAGCAGAACCGAAGAATCACAAAAAGCTTCCGGAAGGTGGGGGCTCAAAACGCGGCACCCGAAATCAAGAAAACGAAACGGGGTCTTTATGGGGTGGGTATGATACAAGCAAAAAGGGTACAAAAGATAGCATGGGTTCGGGAAGTAGTTCGTCACACCCATGAGGATGGATAAGTGGGAGGAACAGGCTGCCTGTCCCAGTCGCCCCTTGGGTGCAGACTTAACCAGCCTCCCTGCCCCCCTTTCACATCAGATAGGCCCACCTATGACACTGCTGAGAAGACTGGCACCCCGGTCCTGGTCACTAAATTGAAGGACTGACTGCAGCATAAAAGGGAGAATTATCTATTCAGAGTTTGCCAGGTGTCCTGCGCTGTCAATCCTCTGGGCTTCCAGGGTAATCAATGCTGGCAGGCAACTTCAGGAGTTCAATACAAATGTGAGTTTGTACAAGGGACGCTGGACCCGATTTCCAGCAGGTGCTGCTCGCCACCAATAGATGGAGCCCCCCCTATGGTGCTAGAGGTGACTGCTCTTATCAGCACCCCTAGCACCCAGACGGGTGTTTAAATAATAATAATAATAGTTAAAAAAAAAAAAAAAAGTCTCGGTTATCAACTGGGCTTACTTTGGTCTCCCTTCACTACGATGGCCCCCTTCTACCATCCCACCTGCACCCCCAGTCGAGTAAGGCCATAAGGTAAGTTAAACCAACTATGTGATCATTCACTCCACTAGACCAACCCATCCATCGATCCCCTTTCTCTCAGTCCACCCGGAGATCAACGGCGCAGGCCACTTTGGAAATGCACAGTTCCAGAATCGCGAGTTTGGACGGTAGCTTTGTGAACTTTTTCGGGTCGCGTGAACTGGTGGTTCAAGGGATATCGGACATTGGTACTTGTTGTCTATAGCCAATCTGTCTTCCTCCCTGCAAATGGGACATTGTCCCTGGGACCGGTCAGTTCAGTGATGCTTTTTGTTTTTGAGGTAACTATGCCCGAGTCAAAAACCAAGTTTCGATTTTGAATCGAAACAGGTTTTTGCAGTCTATTGGCCAGCGGGGTTTTAAATGCCGTCTAGTCGCCAGCAGAATCAGGTGAAAGCTACGTTGGGTGTGGCCAAGACATCTTTTTTTTTTCTTTTTTTTTTCTTTTTTTTCTTTTTTTTTTTGTGGCAAAACAGCCTCAGAGGCAGCTTGAGGTGCTGGTAGGAGCAGTTACTTCAGCTGGTCCGGGGGGGGCTCCATCTATTGGTGGGGAGCAGCACCTGCTGGGAAACGGGCCCAGCATCCCATCTTACAATTGTCACAGGATACACAGTAATTTTACATATAGGCCGCCTGATTCAGTCGTACATTCTCCACCGTATAGTGTGTATGGTGTGTATGTTTCAATGTCTATGCTTCATTGGTTTAATGGTAACTGGTTTAATGGTAACTGTTGTTGCATTTAGCAAGAGTAGTAATACTGTACTGAGTCCTAAGTCCTAGTGTTTGAACAGCATTTATTGGTGCCTTATTTCTGTATTGAATCCCAACCTTTGACTACTGGTATATGAGCTCTGTATATAGTGTGTGTGATGTGTATGTTTCTAAGAAAGGATGTGATGGAATCTATGGCTGCATTAAGCAACATTTGGCAATGCTATTCTGAGGCCAGCCTAGCGCTAAACAGCATTTGTCAGTGCTGTATTGAATCCCAGCTACTGATGCATAACCACTTTCTTCAGTAGCAGCCCTTCTGATGAGGGCAGTATTGTAGCCCGTCCCTGGCTGGCATGGTGGTAAGGGGGGGGGGGGGGGGGGGGGGGGGGGGGGGGGAGCGAAAAGACAGATGAGGGGGAAAGGGGGGGTGGGAAGGTGTAGGGTGTAGGGGGGAGGGGATTACATTACTTAGGACAGTAGAGGACAGTTAGTCATAGATGAGGACATAATCTGTTCAACTTGGTTGATGGACAACCTTTTTTTTTTTTTTTTTTTGATGGACAACTTGAAAGTGGTGCGTTGGCAGTCTTTTCCACAGCCTCTCAGAGAGAAGCCAGGGATGCCATGTAAGGGTGTTATCGTCATTGAGACTGCAGAGTTTCTGTTTTGGGTCAGTCCATGTCTCCATGAAGCTGTTCAATTGTCTTTGGCTTTTCTAACTGTCCGGCTCAGTATCCATTTTGTCCTGCAGCTCTTTCCATGCTGCCTGTGTATAAGCTGAGATCGTCTCTATTATCGTTAAGCGGGCTTGTATGAAGGCATAGTTATGCTGTTTCCTTTCATAGGAACAATGCATCCTCCAGGCTGCCATGAGCACGGTTAGTCTGGAGTATGTGAAGAGATTGGTCATGAATGGTGACCACTCTCCGACGTTTGTCGCGGGGGCTCCTAGAAGGAGGGTGGGCACTTCCCAGGGGAGGTGGTGGTCTGTAAGATAGCGCCACGCTGCATCCCACCACCTCCACAGTTGGAGCACCATGGGCCAATCCAATAAGCAATGCTCCAGGGTAGCCATTCTGTTGGGAGTTCTGTTGGGGCAGTAAGAGCACAGAGGGGAGAATCGAAAGTGCCTGAAATCATGTGGCCCCAGCGGTGAGTCCCTCTCCCAACGCTTGGCCGAGACATCTTGGCTGTGGCCCATGCACGAGGGGCCAGTGCAGGCCTGAGCGTGGCCCAAATCACGGCCAGGTTTAGCTGGTAATACTGGCTGACCCTCTTGGCCTCTTTTCCAGGGCCTTCTCGGCCCTAGCTCTCTTCACTTGCCGCAGGGAAAATTTCAGCCTTTTAATATATCAGATCAAAGTTATCAAACAGCAAAACTTTTTTGCAGGGCAAGTCAAGGGCCAGGGCCTAGAAGCCCCTGAACAACACGCCCACTGAGACAGCTCTGCGGAAACCTCCGTGACTAGACTGCATTTAAAACTCCGCCGGCAACATTGCCGTGACAAGACTGGAAAACTGGTTCTGACTGCAAATCAAAACTGACGTTGTCATAGGGTTTTTTTTTTTCCAGGCCCTCCATCAAATGCTAGATTTCCTTCAGTATGTATGTAGATGGACTTCCTTGGCAGCGACGTGCATGCTGTGTACCCAAATGTACATGTGTCCAGAAAAATGTGATACTGGGGCCAGGTCCCCCCACTTAGGCAAGGGTTATGGTTTCAATCCTGCAAATTGATCTTGCGTCTACGGCCACAAATGAAGAATCCGCGCAAGCCTGGCCCCCCATTTCCACTTCAAGTAGGTCCCCAAGCCACCTACAGGAGTAGAGTGCATTGGCCAGTTACTGGGATGCTCCTACACAACTGTTGCACATGTCACACACATGCCGCGACAGCCAATTCCTGGCTCAGTTTTTCTTCGTTTGTTTTTCTGCTAAGCTATCCGAATGGTCAAAAAAAATAAAAAAGTATTAAAAATAATAATAATAAATCATTTTTATTTTTATTTTACATTTGGTAAAGAATTTCGATGTGACCCTGCCGCGGTGCGTTAGCGCAGCGCGCGCCACCGCGGTTGCTGCGTTAGCACAGCGCCACACTTGAAGTTTTGCCATTGACGTCCGCTGTGCTGGCGTGTCATCCTCAGGAGGTGCAGGCAGCGGGGGATTGCACAGGAGCAGCTGCAAACTAGCTGCCCTAGCCAGAGCTTGCCGTTAGGAGTGGCAGAGGCGGAGTGGTATTAGAGCGTGTGGGCATTGAGGGGGACACCGCTTCAAGGGGGCACTGCTATGCACCTGCCATAGCCCAATCTTGGCCGGCCTGAGTTGGCAATCCTCGATTGACTGCTGAAGGAAGGGGAGAGATGTTAGGCCGGCCAAAGGGCAGGATCTGTGCATCTTTTAGACCAGAATTACCACCTGATCAGGGGCTTTGGCCGCTGGTTATAGATACGGAGCATGATTGCATGATTGGAGTGCCAGCAGTTAGATTTGGAGGATGAGCGGGAGATGAAAGATGACAGTGCATCGATAAAACGTCGACTTCTGGAAGAGACAACGGACTTTAAGCCAAGAGAAGGTTGACGAAGACCTGAATTTTCAGAAATTTATCAGGGAAAAAAAAGTAAAAAATCAAAAACACAAAAACAATTGACCGCCAAGCCCTATTTTCAGTTTTGAGCCTGTTGGGCAGGACCTGAAAATAGGGGGTCCCCATTAACCATTGATGGTTGGACCTGAAAACAGGGGGTCCCCGTTAACCATTAATGGTTGGTCCAGGAGCTGTCTCTTATACACATCTAGATGTGTATAAGAGACAGGAGCATGATTGCATGATTGGAGTGCCAGCAGTTAGATTTGGAGGATGAGCGGGAGATGAAAGATGACAGTGCATCGATAAAACGTCGACTTCTGGAAGAGACAACGGACTTTAAGCCAAGAGAAGGTTGACGAAGACCTGAATTTTCAGAAATTTATCAGGGAAAAAAAAGTAAAAAATCAAAAACACAAAAACAATTGACCGCCAAGCCCTATTTTCAGTTTTGAGCCTGTTGGGCAGGACCTGAAAATAGGGGGTCCCCATTAACCATTGATGGTTGGACCTGAAAACAGGGGGTCCCCGTTAACCATTAATGGTTGGTCCAGGAGACCCGAACACTTATATGGAAAAACTGGGCGGCACAGGATGATCAATGGTCCTTCCGCCACCCGAACTGCTTCTTCAAACCACTGCCAGGTCTGTCAAAGGCGACAATAGCAACAGTCAACCCAATATCTGCCCAACGCTCCCAGACCTTTGTGGAGCCTGCCCTCCCACCCCGTCCTCACCCCCACGAGGCCCCAATGTGACGCCCAACCTCACGCCCGGCGCGACTTCCAGATCGGAGTGGGATGTGGGCCTGGAAGTGCGAGAAGGGGGTGTGCCAAGGATTTTTGGGGAAAGTGGGGGTGGAGTCCCAGGTCGGAACTGAGATCTCCTGTGGCCAGGGTTCAGGGGCATAAGTGCAATAGGGCTAAGGGGCGGGTTGCTTCCGGTCTGATGGCGGTTGACGTCGTGTAGTCATAAGGCAGATGGCATGCGCGGGGCATCAAGGGCCTTCTGATCCATCTGTTTTGATGACGGCGGTTCGGGAGAGGCCCGTTCACGAGGGTTGCGATTCCTATGACTCGGACCTTCGGGTGCAGACACGTGGCGTCTGTCGCTGCGTGTTATGGTTAGGCTCCGTAGTTCCCGGGGTTCGGTGGTGGCTGCGTCGTCTGCAGTTTCTGCACGGCGTGAGGGGCCAATACGGGGCGATGGAATTCCACGGTACCACCGTGAGCTGGTGATACGGGAGGAGAAGACGGAAGGGAGGGAAGTTGGTAGTGACAACGACAAAGCCGGGGGATATGAAGTATTGCGTGTTATACGTAGTTGGGTAATCGGGACACCTTGGATCGCTGGTTACGGCACAGCGAAACTCTCTGGGGCACAATCGGTTCTCGGTTAGGCAGGGAAATTTTGGGCGTCTTTGCCTAAGATATTCTCTTACCCATGGTTCGAAGTATTATGAGTCCCATGTGTACGTCATTTTGTCATGGCGGCATAATGGAAGTCTTCCGCACGCATCTAACTGACACGGGGATTTCCCGATATGGTATCGGAAACTCCTATCAGCATAGGTGCGTGAAAGAAGGAAAATTTTTGCCTATCCGATACCGGAGGTGCCAAGTTCGTTACTGATCGCGAATTGCTGCGCGTGGATACGTGTAGGCTGCGCAGATCAGATCGCGCTTACACGTATCCCCGCGGGGTATTCGCTTGTACCCGAAAAAGGTGAGAGTTTAACTCGTCATGCAAAATCGCCACGTGGCATGGACAACTACCCAATCATCTAATCACTCAGTGATCCCGCAAGCAATCATTCCCGAGCATGCAGGGTGTCATGATACATCAGACGTCAGAATTTCTACTATGCTTAAGGGCGCATCAAAATGGCAGGCAAAGACGATGACCAGACAGGAAAAACGACAAATATATCATTCGTTCATTCATTCATTCGACAAAACACATAATAGTTGAGATCAAGATCAATCACAGAACAAGTGTGGGCTGAAGCCGAGGCAAAGATTCCGAGAACAAAAGAAAACGGGCGAGTCGCCCTGAGCCGAGATCAAAATTTATTTACAGAAGTAAAGAGGGAGACAAGACAAAGAAAATTGCAAATCCACGTCCATCAACCTCAGCTCTCTCTTCCTCTCTCTCTCTCCGATGCGGACGGTCTGTCGTCACGCACCAACCCACGAAGTTGTCACCCCGCTTAGTCCTCCTGCACTTGTCAGGTTCGCCCGCGCGCTACAGTCCGTCGTAGCCCCACTCATCAACCCCGCGCATTCGGCACCAGCTCATCGAGTCGCCCGACTCCCACTTCAACTCACCTCTTACTTCGCTCGTGAGCCGACCCTCACTGATCGCGCTACCCCGAGCTTCCAACAGCTGGTTAAGAGAGCTATCCAATCGTGCAGCCGGAATTTATAGCGTGCATGCATGCGTGAAGAACACGGAATTGCAAGGACTTAGGAAGGGAGAAGGGAAGGGATTGCCTACGTTTTGCATGGCCAAACCGCGGCGTGGGGGACGTAGCCACTCTCCACACATTGATCCGATCGCGCAGCCCGCGGGCCGACTAAACACAGCAAAAGGAAAAGAGAGGGCGGGAAAGACGAAGCTCAAGAAGAAGGATACAGTTACAATGGCGCCGGCCCAAAAATTACAGTTACACACAAGATTAAGGGCACTGACTAATCAGAGTTTAGTTGCAGCCGCAAAAATAACCGCCCACGTAAAAGCAACGCGCGGCAAAAGAAATCCCAAATTCCTAAATTCCTAAATTCCTAACTAATGCAAGAAGAACTTCAATAAAGCGCAATTTCCGAAAAGAAAGTCCGATATTCCGAGAGCCGTCAAGGCCCGACAAATTCGAAAAAGAAATTCAAAAAGGAGCAAAAACTTCCCGCGTGACCTCCGCATTTAAACCCGACAACAGAACAAGAAAGAAGCGATGTCAAACATTATTAATCGCGCCGACAACAACTACTCAATCGGCCATCTCGGGACTTGCCCGGCCCTGAACCCAGCCATTCGAAAAGAAGCGACTCAAAAAGACGAAGAAACGAGGACACCGATGCAATTTCCCTTCGATCCCGATCTCCCGTAATTGGCCCATCCTTCCCATCTCAGGACCCCTCATTGTCATCGCGCAGATAATTGCGAGGAACAGAAATTGGTTCATCACATATGTGACGCCCAGGGGGTTCCAATCTTAAGCAAGCTCCCGCTTGCTTGAATCATGACACGTGTCGATCTCTCTAATCGATCGACACACGGAGCCTTCTTTGTTGCCACTTACCATTCGATAAGAGTGTGGACGTCATCCAGGGTGGCACACGTGGCTCTATCCTACAATTTCCCCAGGATGGGCTCTCTTCTGTCCAAGGAAGGGATCGTGCGTGCCATCGTCGTGGCATGTGCCAGTCAACCGTGCATCAATGACCTAAGGGAAGGGGAAAGGGAAGACGATACATGGGGGCATGGCGAGGGGGTGGGTTAGTTGGGAGTGGGGGTAGAAAGCGTTCCAACCCCGCGGCTGTCACCAGAAGCTCCTGATATCTGATGATCCGGTGGAAGCGAGGGAATCGATGACCACTATGAGGAAGGGATGCGAGATAGTCGGGCTAGAGGGTGGTGAAAGTTCGAAAGAGTGTCGTACGAAAGTGATCGTGGTTTTCGCATGCGGGGATAGTCCCCGTGATGATGCAGTAAACCTCAATGATGTTGTGGCCTCGCCACGCGGCACTGAAGAGAAGGGCGTGGAGACAGAAGACAGGGGTGGCACACCGGTTTGAGGGATGGAGATGAACCATGACAGGAAGACGGGTGGCGTAGAAGAAGCGGAAGGTGTCGATTGGGAAGGGATTGCAGGGGAAGGTGATGCGGGTAGTGGTCTGGCGGAGGGTGAGGTGGTCAAGGGGACGACGGGATAAGGACCGGGGACGAAGCTCGATGCCCCGCATCGGCACGAGATCGAATTGGTGGACGGGCGGAGGGGGAGGGGGAGGGGGATCGGCTTCGTCGCCGTCGGGCCGCTGCGCTCGAAATCTCAGCAGCAAGGTTTCCATCGTCGTTCTTGGGCGGCTCGGGATCCTTGGCTGGGTCATTCGGGATCGCCAGATCCACCCCACTTGCGAACTCCAACGGCTGCTTCTCGACTGCGATCTCCTCTCTCCTTCGCGCCGCCTCGGGATCCTCCTCCTTAGTCTCTGTGCATTCCGCCTCTTCACCCAAAGTCTCCCACTCAGATTCCTCCTCTTCCTCCTCGTCGCCTTCCTTTACGCCCTCTTCTTCTTCCTCTTCTAGCGTTAGCCCTTCGTCTTCGGAGGCCGTTCGAGGCTGAAAGAAGGCGAGGTCGATTATCCTCCGCGGGTCCAGGTACTCTCGTTGCGACGACGGGTTATTGTTATCTCCTTGCTCCTCGAGGCAGACCGACCACTCTAGGTAGGGCGTCAGAGTTCGTGAAAGGACGCGCGGGACCGGACTTTCATCGCACTGCGAAACGATATCGAGAGGGAGATCGTCGACCAGCTGCACAAGGGGAATCGTGAGTTCCTGTACGATAAGTTGTCGATGGTCGGGCCGCACCGATCCGGATAGAAATCCGAGAAGGTCTCCTTCCACCTCCGTCCTCCAAGCTTGGATGATCAATAGCTCCACGTATTCGGTCTATGTCCCTCGTCCATGTCAGCTGCACCCCGACCAGACACACCGAAAGATCGACAAAGTGCTCGCACCACAGTTCCCATTGTCTTTGATCGAGGAGGGGGACAGCGAGTGGTTCCAGACGAAAGGAGAGACGGGGGCAAAGGTCAAACTGCCAGAAGGTAGAGAAGAGAGATGGGAGAGCGAAGGTAAAGAGCTGGGAGCGGTTCATTGAGGACGTTGGAAGGGAACGAGCTCCGGGAGCACCACCGCCGGCTCGTGCCGAGACGTTTAGATCCCGCCGACGGCGATGTCGTCCGTGGGGACAAGATTGTCGTCGCGGCGCGTAAGCCACTGATTCCACTCTTCTGCCAACTGCTGGCCCCACTCCCTTAGCGACGTCCGGATGGCCGTGTGTCGTAGAGGGCTGATCGCGCTAACATCACCGCCGAAGATGACGACGGTAGACACGTGGCTAACTCCCGGTGCTGACAGTCATCGAACAGCCAACGCCTCTGCCAACACGATCGCTTGACGATGGCCCGTGAATCGGAACTCCGCCGCCACGTACACTCCCGTGGTACAGAAGAACTGCGCGAGCCGTAGAAGATCCGGACTGAATCCCGGGTGATGAACTTGCCAAATTGCCGAAATGTCGTCACGTGGCGCCAACATGTGATCGCCGAGAGCCCGCTCAGTGAGAAAACTCATGGCGATGGTGATAAGGACGGGGTATGAGAAGGGGCGAGAGATGCAGGAGGGGATGAAAGCGATAAAGAGTCGTCGTCCTCCTCTGTAACGAAGGAGGAAGCAGACACAGCTGGAGATGGAGAGGAAGGAAGAGGACGTATATAGGACACGTGGTGGACGATCGATCGAGCCGATCGGCTTCCCGAGACCTCCGGCACGAGGCGCACGGTGTTCACCTCGTTCGGTCCGAGTTCGATGACACGAAATCGCCCGAAGAATCGTGGCGCTATCTTCCCTTGGCGAGCACATTTCCTCACCTGCACCAGGTCCCCTAATTTATACTGAGGTTGTGGTCCTGCGTTCCCATTTCGGGCCTCGTAGCTACGGATCTGTCGGCCGTGGGCCAACTCAGTCATTTTCTGGCGCTTTCGGGCTAATCGGGGAAGGGACCGCGTCATCAACTCCATGTGCCGCTTGGCCTTGTCCCAAACCGTGGCTCTTGTGGGCCGTCGGTTCAACGAGGATTCATCGGGGAGGCTCGGTATCGAGACACAAGCTACGCTATTGGTTCGTAATTGAAAGGGGCTAAGGGCCGTCGATTCGTGAGGCGTTCCCCGATGGACCGCCAAGATGTGATCTACGATATCGGGCCAGGGCCTCGGATCCCGTGCCGCGATGTTTCGTCGCAACGCTGTCTTTATCACACGATTTGTGTTTTCTACCAGGCCGTTAGATTGTGACATGTGGGGTGCAGTGTTCCGAATGACGACGCCATGTACGACCCCTCTGAATTCTACCCCATTGTCGGTCAGGATTTCCTCTATGTCTTGGTGCATCCCTAAAAACCGGTTGACGTATCATGCAATTTTAGCCACCTGTCTTGTACGACACGGATATGCCTCAATCCATTTTGAGAAATGGTCCACAAATACTAGTAGGATTGAATACTCACAGCTATTAGGTCCAGGGGGCACCACAATATCGGTAGTATTCATGCTAACCCTTTAAAAAGGCCGTTCAACTGCCGTCGGCACTATCAATCTCGGCGGCTGAATCGGCGCCTTGTCAGCGGCGCAGATCTGACAGTTCGCGACGATGAATTTCACATCATCGTCGAATATTGGACCAATACCATTCATTTTTGTCGATGGCCGCTTCCATAATTCGGACAGCAAAATGGACTGCAGTTTTTTCGTGCGCTGTCTTAACCCAGTCATACCTCATGAACGGGTGTGGTACCACCATCCAAATCCCACTACCGTCCGTCTTTCGTTTTTCTAACCGGCCCGCATTCCAGCGATAGTCCCTAGCCCTTTCGTTGGCCCTCCTCCTGTCTTCCTTGGTGAAGTCCTGGAGGGGGTTACCTACTAAGGTGGCAATTAGGGCAATGTCTGTCCAAACTTCGGCCCTTCTAAACTTTCGGGTTTTCTCCAACCCTTCTGATATGGCATCGAGAAATCGAGCCTCGGTCGGGATCTTATCAACCCGACACAAGGGACACAACCAGGGTTTATTGCCATTTCTGTACTGGATGCACGAGTCGTGGGCTTGTGCGACACACTGTTGGCAATCTATCCATTCTGCATACCCTTCCCCACTAGGACATATAGGGACCGAGTAGACGTGCGAGATTGCTTCGCAAACATAACAAAATTTGTCGGGTAGGGAGAGAAGAGATGAGGATGAGAGGGGAGAGGGGAGTCGCAATATTACCTCCGTCACCCATTGCCAATTGGCTGCTTCTTGCCACGTCGAAGGACTGCCAATTGTCCGTACTTGGGTCCATTTGCCGACTTCGGTTCCTTCCACGGAATGATTTCTTCACCCTTAGGTACCTTAGCGGGGCAATGCAGACGTGTCAACCCGTCCGCGTTGCCATGCCTCTCCGTTTTTCGATGGATGATGTCGAAGTCGTATTCTTGCAGACGCACCGCCCACCGTCCAATCATACCCGTGTAATTAGTGAGCTTCTTGAGAGCCAATAATGGCTCGTGATCGGTTACAAGGAGGAACTTTTGTCCGTACAAATACGGATGGAAGTGTTGAATCCCCCAGACCAATGCGTAGCATTCGCCCTGTGGGGCCGAATCGTTCCTCCGATCGTCTGGCACTGTGCGTGATGCGTACTCGATGACGTGTTCTCGGCCGTTGTTCCCCTTCTGCGCTAGAATAGCGGAGATTGGCTCCGGCTGCCAGTCCGTGATGAGAAATTGAGAATGAACTGCTTCGTAGGGTCTAGCCGGATAGGTGTTATAGCCATGGCGTCCTTGAGAGTGGCGAAGGCCTGTTCGCACTCTGCATCCCAGTTGAGGGGCTGGTCCTTCCGTAGTAAGTTCGTTAGAGGTCGCGCAATTGCGGCGAAGCCCTTGATGAAGCGACGATAGTACGACGCCAACCCCAGGAAAGCTCGAACCTGCGTCAATAACGTGGGGATAGGGGCGTCTTTCACCGCCGCGACTTTTCTCGAGTCTGGTCGCAGTCCTCCACGTGTCACCACGTAACCCAAGAACGAGATTTCTGAAAGGAAAAACTCGCTCTTCTCAAGCGCGATTTTAAACCCAGCATCTCTCAAAACTCCCAGCATCCACTCGATGTGCTGCGCATGCCCGTGATAGGTTTCCGAGTAGACCAGGATGTCGTCCATGTACACAATGACGCAAAAGTTAATCATCCCGTTGGTTAGCCGTGTCTTGTTGACGAAGTTCTGAAATGTCACGTTCATAGCCTGCTGAAACGTGGCAGGCGCGTTGCAAATCCCCATTGGACACCGAACCCACTGCCACGTGCCTTCAAATAGTACGAAAGTCGTTTTCGACTGATCTTCCTCCTTAACGAGAATGTGATGGAAGTCGTGACGAATATCAAATTTACTAAAATAATTAGCACATCCAATCGCATCCAGCAAATCATCAATTCTGGGAAGGGGGTACACATCTTTAATCGTGATGTCATTCAACTTGCGATAATCAATGCATATGCGAATCGATCCATTTTTTTTCGGCACTAATACTACCGGGAACGACCATGGCCCAGTGGCGGGTTCGATCCAACCATTAGCTTCGAATTCTCGAATCCGCTCAAGGGCCGTTTTCCGTTCTACCAGGGAGTATCTGTAGGATTTACGGTGAATCGGGGGATGATTTCCAGTTTGAATCTCGTGCTGTATGACTAACGACAGTCCAATGTCTGCGTCTGACATACTAATCGCTCCTTTGTATTCTTTTAGAATTTCCGCGATTAGGTGATGGATCTCATCAGGTACGTATTGGGGCACGTGTAACTCATACAACTCATCCCATATCCGCACATCGATATGTTTCGTACTTACCCGCTTAGTGTTTTCAGGCGGGGGTGCGGAAATAAACGAATTATCCGACCGCCAGGAGAATACCGTAGCCATCATCTGTGCATCCTTCTCTCGAATGGCCACATGTTCCTCTAGTGTTACCTCGTCTCGAATGTCCTGCCATGACACGGGTTTCGTTGCGATTTTGATTCCGAGCCCAGTTTCGAGGTGCTTAGGGGGTGCCAAAGAATTGGTCTGCGCCCCTAACCGTAATAATCGTATCTCTTTTGCAGGTGTCGAAAGAGATTGTGGGAGATGCGTGATGTCGCAGAAGTGTCTCTTGTCGTTATATCGTGCGAGTAAAAGGGAGATACCTTCGTACAGGGTTCGAGGGGGTTCCAAAGAATCGACCATCCTTGAAATCTGTACGAGGGGTTCGCCCATAATCATGGTTTGCGTTCTTTGTAGACTTTGCTCAGTCAGGCTTAGTGATTTCGTATTCGTTCTTTGCACAGGGTAATAAATACGTTGTTACACCATTTCTTGAATTATTGGATCGTCCTCGTCACTGTTGTCTGCGTCTTTCGGAGAGTGCTCCCCGTCAGCAGAGCTATCCCAGGTAATCACGCGAAGAGTTTCTGCCATTATTGGAGAAACTCGCGGGGTTACGTTAGCCGTGGTGCGAAGAGTTAGTCTCATAGGTACAACATAGGGTTTTCCTCCTGTGTTTCAGAGGACAATCGATCGCCTCTCGAAGTGTAGATTGGCTCGCAAGGCCACCAGGGCTGGAAGGCCAAAAAGGACGTCGTACGTACTTACGTCTAAAACTATGACATCTCCCAAAGCATGTACTTTCCCTAACCGAAAAGCAACATTGGTCATCCGTCCTACTGTTTTAATCTTCTCTTCATCTGCTGAGACGAGCTGTTCTTTTTCCGTAAGCATGATTAGATCGTTTTTTTTTCCTGCCCTTTCAACTACCCGTAATGAGATAGCTAGGACAGCAGCCCCGGAATCAATGATAACATTGTACGGAATTTCCCATACCTCGATATCGCACTCTGCGGATTTCCATGGGATTGGTTTAATCCTTAGGAAATGATCATATTTTGGGATTAATCCTAATCGTATCGGGTCTGAAGTACCCGCTGCATTTTCATCTGCCGTGGGATTTTTTGCTTTTGTGTTCGCTGTTCGGGCAAGGGCGAATCGTTTCCGATTCGCCTTGCAATGTTGCAGCATCCGTTCATTGGCTTGTTCGGATATAGAGAGTAGATGACCGATTGGAAGAGGAATCCGATGATCCAAGGTTCGAACGATGTTGAAAACATCGATCTCTCCCGTGACGAAGGTGGGTCCTCCCATCTCCATTTCCCCTGGAGAAGGTCGCCACTCCGCCACTTCTCTTTGTTTTGGCGCCGGTCTAATTGTTCCAATCATCCCAAGCCCCGGGTAACCAAGCGTTACATACTGATCCAATGGAAAAAGCTCAGCGGCTTCCTCCATTGAAGCTAACGTGCTTCCTCCTCCTTCCATTTCTTCCATTAATGCTCCTACACGTCCAGACCCGTTAGCAATCGGAGCTGCTGCTACCGGCGCAGCCCCGACTTGTGGTTGTGGGGGTCCATGGGGACAATCCCGGGCTATGTGTCCTGGTTGATGACATGTGTAACAGACATTCAAGTTGTCAGGGATCCCTGCGGGAGGCGGTGCCGGAGCCAATCCTTGTTGAATTGGGGCGACACACACCGCTATTGGACGCATCGACCTCATCATTGCCTCTATTCGAGCGTTGTGTTCCAGCTGTTCCTTTTTGTTTTCCTGGATCAGAATGACCAGTGTCTTGGTTAGTTCTAATAAGGCGGAAGACTCATTCGGTTGTGGGGCACTTTCGACCGGGGGCGGGGGTGCCGTCATTACAGGAATGGGCACGCTTGTAATCACACTCGGGACCGGTCGTTTGGGACTAATCTGTTCTAGATAGGTGACGGGGCCAAACACAAACCCCATGTTTTCAAATTTGTTCTCTAGTGCAGCCAACTCAGGTTTAGCTCTCGCTAGTTCGGACGAGTCTCCTTCCCTAGGACAGTCTTCTCCTTCTAGGAAACTCGCAGCAAATTTTTGTTTCATTTCCTCCGGAGCTGCCATGATCTGTTGCATCGTGTGATTAATGGGGGAAAACTGTTTTCGCACTTTCGCCCTCATCGTTCGGCTGCGAAGTCTGTCGATGAACAAATCTCTGCCTACCTGTTCGCCTCGTTCCGTTTTTACGAGCATTCGAAAGAATCGCTTCCGATACTCGGTGACAGACTCGAGGGGTTTTTGAACTCGATCTTTAATCATAAAAAGAGTTTGTTCCGGGTGGATGTAATCGAATCGATTCAAGAAATCTCGCTCGAATGTCGGGAGATCAACCCATACATAGGTGCTAAACCAGTGATGGGCGTCTCCTCCCAATCATGCGGGGATATGTACCTGCCCCTCATTGCCATCATACTGCTGAGAACAGCCATTTCGTCAAAACGGACATATTATATTTTTTGAACGAAATCAAAACTGACTTTTTTTGCCAAAATCCGGTCGGAAATTTTTGCTCCTGGGGGTCCGGCGTTCCCAAAACGTCGGACCCCCTACATGTATCTGGTCAATGGTTGAGACCAGATAAAAAATAAAAATAAATAAAAAAAGGTTTTGTTTTTTTTTTTTTTTTTTTTTTGGGATCTGGTCTCAACCATAGACCAGATACATGAAGGGGGTCCGACGTTTTGGGAACGCCGGACCCCAGGAGCAAAAATTTCCGACCGGATTTTGGCAAAAAAGTCAGTTTTTATTTCGCTCAAAACATATAATATGTCCGTTTTGACGAAATGGCTATTTGAGCTCGGAGCGTGGCCAGCCATGCTCCAGCAAGGTGATGAGCGGGATCGAACAGATAGAGATCGGGTGGCGTCATGGATGCCCGGGCTCGTGGTACGGGTTGATTAGGATTTTGTTGGATATTCGGGTTCTGTTGGGGGTTCTATTGATTAGCGTTCATGTTGACCGCCCGTCGGGCCCCAGACCGGCTTCTGGTGACGACGGGATCGCGGCGATGCGTGTTCCGGGGTCGAGGTCGTCCCCTGTTAGCTAGATCGCCCAGCTATGAGTCCAAGAACCCTGCCACGTGTCGGTCTCCGATACCAACCTCACGCCCGGCGCGACTTCCAGATCGGAGTGGGATGTGGGCCTGGAAGTGCGAGAAGGGGGTGTGCCAAGGATTTTAGGGGAAAGTGGGGGTGGAGTGCCAGGTCAGAACTGAGATCTGCTGTGGCCAGGGTTCAGGGGCATAAGTGCAATAGGGCTAAGGGGCGGGTTGCTTCCGGTCTGATGGCGGTTGACGTCGTGTAGTCATAAGGCAAATGGCATGCGCGGGGCATCAAGGGCCTTCCGATCCATCTATTTTGATGACGGCGGTTCGGGAGAGGCCCGTTCACGAGGGTTGCGATTCCTATGAGTCGGACCTTCGGGTGCAGATACGTGGTGTCTGTCGCTGCGTGTTATGGTTAGGCTCCGTAGTTCCCGGGGTTCGGTGGTGGTTGAGTCGTCTGCAGTTTCTGCACGGCGTGAGGGGCCAATACAGGGCGATGGAATTCCACGATACCACCGTGAGCTGGTGATACGGGAGGAGAAGATGGAAGGGAGGGAAGTTGGTAGTGACAACGACAAAGCCGGGGGATATGAAGTATTGCGTGTTATACGTAGTTGGGTAATCGGGACACCTTGGATCG
>BFEA01000117.1:1384712-1395154 GCA_003427395.1 Chara braunii
CGTGGCGTCGCGCCAGACAACCATCCGACCAATCAATCAACCGGTCGTCCCAAGACACACCCGACCCCGTGCCCGGCCATTTCGAAAAAGAAGCGACGAAAAAAAAGGACGAAAAAGCGAGGACACTGATGCAATTCTCCACCGACCCCGATTTCCCGTAATTGGCCCAATCTTCCCAGATTGGGACCCCTCATTGCAACCGCGCAGAAAATCGCGCGTTACAGAAAGTGGTTCGTCACATATGTGACGCCCAGGGGGTTCCAATATTAGCAAGCTCCTGCTTGTTTGTTGAGACGTGTCGATTTCTCTAATTGATCGACACGCGGAGCAATTCTCTATATGCCACTTACCGTTCGATTGCGTGTGGACGTCATCCAACGTGGCAACTCTGCTCTTCTACTAGTTCCTCAGATTGGGCTCTTCGACGATCCAAGGATGGGATCTTACTCGTGTCGTCGCCGCGACACGCGTCCATTACCGATGCATCAGTAATTAACCGGAAGGGGGAAGGGAAGGCGATACACATATGAGGGAGGGCGGGGCGGCTCCATCGTAAGCTCGGGTATGAAGCACCCGATCGCAGCGAGGTCGTAAGGAAGTTCTTGAAAACGGACAATACGATGGAAGCGAGGGAATCTCTGGCCGCTGCGGGGAAGGGAAGCGAGGTAGTCTGGGTAAAGGGATACGAGGGTTCGGAGAACGTTTGTGCGGAACCGATCATGGTTCTCGCACGCGGGGAAGGTCCCCGTAACGATGCAGTAAACCTCTATATGGTTACGGCCTCGCCACGCGGCGCTAAGGAGTAGAACGTGAAGAGAGTAGTCGGGGACAGCACACCGAACGGAAGGGTGGGGGTGGACAGTCAGTTCTAGGCGGGCGGAGTAGAAATGTCGGAAGGTGGCAATGGGGAAGGGATTACGGGGGTAGACGACGCAATGGAAGTACTGATTGAAAGAGAGATAGCTAAGGGGATGGTGGTATATGGATCGGGGACAAAGGGCTAAGCCCCTCATTGACACGTTGACGAATTGGGGGACGGGCGGAGGTGGAGGGGGACGTGGATCGTGATCGGGATCGGCGCCTTGTCGTTGCGGCTCCCGAGGTCGTGGCAGCAAGGTCTCCATGTTCCGGCTTGGGCGGCTCGGGATCCTTGAAAGGATCGTTCGGTGCGGGATCGATCGCCAACCGCTTTCCTTCCTCAATCTCTTTCTTGCGTTGCGCAACAGCCTCCGGGTTCTCCTCTCGTCGGTCCGGTCCTGGCACCCACTCGAGCTCGTCGTGCGTTGGCTCCTGGTCGTCCCCGCTTTCCACTTCTTCGTCGTCTTCGTCCTCCTCCTCACTTTGCTCGCCCTCGCTGTACTCGCTATAGGCCTCTTCCTCTTCTTCCGAAGTCTCCTCCTCGGCTTCTTCTTCTTCTTCTTCAACTTCCGCCGACTCTTCTTCTGCTTCGCGCTCTTCTTCCTCGTCCTCGGTCAATCAGGCCGCTGCTTCCCCGTCCTCCCTCCTCAATTCTCCTTCCGATTCCTCTTCGGCCTCCTCTTCTGCTCTCAGCGCCGCCCACTCGAACGCCGTCGGTTGCCGAAAGAAGCGGGGATTAGTCAGGCTGTGGACGTCCAGGTACTCGCTACGGGAGGGAAAACGGCCGTCCGCCCAGCGCTCCTCGATACAAGCCGACAACTGGAGGCTCGGGGCGAGAGTCCTTGAGAGGGTATGTGGCACGGGTTCTTCGTCGCTCTGAGAGACGATGTCGAGAGGGAGTTCGTCGGCCAATCGCGCGATCACGATCGTAAGTTCGCGCACGATCTGTGATCGGTTTCCTCGATCCACTGCTCCAAAGACAAGTCCCAGAAGATCTCCCGCCACGTTGGTCCTCCACGCCTGAATGATGAGCAACTCCACAATCTCCGACGCGAGCCTCTGATCGTCTTCCCACGTCCAGTTCAGATCCACTCGCAACAGGCAAAACGAGAGCTCGACAAATTCTGCACGCCACAGCCACCAACGGTCCGGATCAACGATGGGTACTGTCAGTGGCTCTAGATGGAAGGAGAGACGAGGGTAGTAAGAGGACTGCCCGAAGATTGGGAAGAGAGAGGGAGGAGAGAACGTCGAGATCGGCGCGCGGCTCATCTGCGCGGCTGGAAGGGAGCAAGTTCTGGGAGGACGACAGGTGGCTCGCGTAGCATCGTGCGCAGCGTGTTGACTTCGATGCTGTCGACAGGATAGCACTCGTCACCGTGCCTTGTGAGCTGTCGATCCCAATCAGCGGCCAGATCGCGACCCCACCGGTACAAGGTGCTTTTGATGGCGGCTTCCCGCGCCGGACCGAAGGCGGTGATGTCACCGCTGAAGACTACCACGGTAGACACGTGGCTGATTCCCGGGGCCGCTCGCCGTTGGAACGCCGTTGCCTCGGCCAGCACCACTACCTGGGGATTGCTCGTGAATCGGAACTCTGCCGCGCCGTATACACCCGCAGTGCAGAAGAACTGCGCAAGGCGCATGAAGTCGGGGCTGATCCGCGGATGATGCACTTGGCAGATGGCTGAGATCTCTCCCCGTGGCATCAGCAACTGATCACTGAAAGCTCACTCGATGGCGAAACTCATGGCGATGGCGGGGGTGACGGGGTGGCAGAAAGGGAGTAAGCAAGGGAGGGAGATGGCGGAGAGTCCGAGCCGTCGTCGTCAGGTTCCTCAGAAAGAGAGATCGAGGGAGAGGGAGATGGAGCAGAGGGAAGGAGGCGAAGATAGGACACGTGGCGTGTGATCGGACGAGCCGACCGACTGCCGGAGACTTCAGGGGCGAGACGCACGGTGTCCACGCCGTTGGGGCCGAGCTCGATCACGCGATATCGCCCAAAGAATCGTGGCGCTAGCTTACCCTGGCGAGCACATTTCCTCACCTGCACCACGTCCCCCAATTTGTACTGGGGCCGCGGACCCGCATTCCCATTTCAACCTCGTAGCTCCAGACCTGTCAGCCCTGGGCTAGTTCGGTCATTTTCTGTCGTTTTCGGGCTAGCCTGGGCAGCGACCTTTCCATTAATTTTAGGTGTCGTTTGGCCTTATCCCGAGCCGTAGCCCTAGTGGGCCGTCGGTTCAACGTAGACTCGTCCGGGAGGCTTGGTATCGAAACGCAAGCGACACTATTGGTCCTTAATTGGAAGGGGCTCAGCCCTATTGATTCGTGGGGCGTTCCGTGATGGACCGCCAAGATATGATCGACGATATCGGGCCAGGGTCTCGGATCCCTTGCCGCGATGTTCCGTCGCAACACTGTCTTTATCACCCGGTTAGCGTTTTTGACCAGTCCGTTAGATTGTGACATGTGGGGTGCAGTGTTCCGTATGGCGACGCCGTGTAGGACCAGATTCCTTAATACCTCTCCCCTGAATTCATCCCTGTTGTCAGTCAAGATCTCTTCGGTATCCTGATGCATCCCGAGGAAATGGTTGACATATCGCGCGATCTCCGCGGTTTGTCGCGTGCGACAAGGATACGCCTCGATCCATTTCGAGAAGTGGTCGACAAATACCAACAGGACTGAATATTCACAACTATTAGGGCCAGGGGGCACCATTATGCCGGTAGTATCCATGCTTACTCTTTGAAATGGCCGTTCAACAACCGTGGGCACTATTGACCTTGGTGGCTGAATCGGCGCTTTATCGGCGGCGCAGACTTGGCAGTTGGCGACGATGTACTTCACATCGTCGCGGATATTGGACCAGTACCATTCATTTTTTTCGATAGCAGACTCCGTGATTCGTACAACAAAATGAGCCGCGGTTTCCTCGTGGGCTGTCTTAACCCAGTCATACCGCATGAACGGATGCGGTACTACCATCCAAATCCCACTGCCGTCCGTTTTCCGTTTTTCTAATCTCCCCTCTATCCACCTGTAATCCCGAGCCCTTTCGTTGGCTCTCCTCCGATCTTCCTTAGTGAAATCCTGGAGGGGGTTGCCAACCAAGGTGGCAATCAAGGCGATATCAGTCCATACCTCGGCCCTTTTAAACTTCCGGGTTTTTTCCAACCCTTCTGATGTGGCGTCCAAAAAGCGAGCCTCGGTCGGAATCTTGTTGGTCCGGCACAAGGGGCACAACCACGGTTTACTATCGTTTCTGTATTGGATGCACGATCCATGGGCTCGTGCGACGCACTGTCGACAATCTATCCAATCGACATACCCTTCCCCGTTAGGACACGCGGAGACCGAGTATACGCGGGAGATGGCTTCGCAAAAATAGCAAAATTTGTCAGGCAGGGAGAGGAGAGACGAAGAGGAAGGGGGGGAGAGAGGGGTAGTGGGGTTACCTCCGTCACCCATCGCCACCGTTTTGCTTCTTGCCACGTGGGAGGACTGCCACTTGTCCGTAATTAGGCTCGTTGGTCCGGTCCGGCTCCTTCCACGGCGTAATTTCCTCGCCCTTGGGTACCTTGGCAGGTCGATGCACGCGTGTCAGCCCGTCCGCGTTGTCGTGTCGCTCCGTCTTTCGATGGACGATATCGAAGTCGTATTCTTGCAGTCGCACCGCCCAACGGCCGATCATGCCCGTGTAGTTGGTGAGCTTCTTCAAAGCTACCAGAGGATCGTGATCCATCACGAGGCGAAACTTTTGTCCAAAGAGATACGGGTGGAAGTGTTGGATTCCCCAGACCACTGCATAGCATTCGCCTTGAGGTGCTGAGTCGTTCCTTCGTTCGTCCGGCACGGTTCGTGACGCGTACTCGATGACGTGTTCGCGACCATCGTTCCTCTTCTGCGCTAGAATAGCGGAAATAGCTTCCGGTTGCCAGTCCGTGATGATAATGAACTGCTTCGAGGGGTCCGGTCGAATCAAAATAGGGGCCGTCGCTAGAGTGTCCTTGAGGGTTGCAAAGGCTTGCTGGCACTCCGCGTCCCAGTTGAGAGGCTGGTCCTTCCGTAACAGATTCGTTAGTGGTCGTGCAATCGCGGCAAAGCCCTTGATGAAGCGCCGGTAGTACGACACCAGCCTCAAGAAGGCTCGAACCTGCGTCAGTGATGTAGGGACTGGAGCTTCCTTCACCGCCGCAACTTTTCTCGAATCTGGCCTCAATCCTCCACGTGTCACGACATAGCCCAAGAACGAAATTTTCGAGAGGAAAAATTCGCTCTTCTCAAGCGCAATTTTGAACCCAGCGTCTCTCAATGCTCCCAATGTGCATTCAATGTGTTGCGCGTGTCCGTGACAGGTTTCCGAATAGACCAGGATGTCGTCCATGTATACGATCACACAGAAGTTAATCATTCATTGCGTCAGTCGTATCTTGCTGACGAAGTTCTGGAACGTCATGTTCATCTCTCGCTGGAACGTGGCAGGCGCATTGCAAATCCCCATCGGACACCGAACCCACTGCCACGTGCCTTCAAACAACACAAAGGCTGTCTTCGGCCGATCTTTTTCCCTTACCAGAATATGATGGAAGCCATGCCGAATATCAAACTTACTGAAATATTTAGCGCATCCGATCGCATCCTCCAACAGATCATCAATCCGGGGGAGGGGATACACATCTTTGATCGTGATTTCATTCAGCTTGCGATCATCAATGCAAATGCAAATCCCTCCGTTCTTCTTCGGTACTAACGCTACAGGAAAGGACCAGGGTCCAGTAGCGGGTTCAATCCAACCACTGGCTTCAAACTCCTGAATTCGTTCGAGAGCCTTTTTGCGTTCAATCAAGGAATAACGATAAGGTTTGCAATGAATCGGAGAATGATTTCCTGTCTGAATTTCGTGTTGGATTACTAATGACAGCCCAATGTCAGTGTCTGATACACTAATCGCTCCTTGTTATTCTGTAAGAATATCTGCAATTACCCGGTGGATTTCATCCGACACATATTGTGGGACGTGTAGTTCGAAAAGTTGGTCCCAGATCCGAACGTCAATCTGTTTCGTGTTCGCCTGTTTTGCCAAATCGGGTGGAGGCGCCGAGATGAATGAATGATCTGATCGCCAGGAGAACACCGTGGCCATCAACTGAGCATCTTCTTCTCGGATTGCCACGTGTCCTTCAGGGGTAATCCCGTCACAAACATTCTACCATGGCACTTCCTTAGTTGCGATCTTTATCCCCAGTTCGTCTCTTTCTGCTTCAAAACGCCCAGGGGGTTCCAGAGAGCTTGCTTCCGCCCCCAAGCGTAACAATCTCACTTCTTTAGCCGAAGTTAGTAAGGACTTGGGTAGATCCGTAATGTCACAGTAATGCTTCTTGTCGCTGTACCGGACGAGGAGAGGGGTGATTCCTTCGTACAGAGTTTGAGGGGGTTCCAAAGAATCGACCATCCTCGAAATCTGCACGAGGGGCTCACCCAAGATCATCGCCTTGGTCCTTTGAATTTTTCGGCTGGTTAGTTGCATCGTTCTTGCTATTGTTTTGGGTGGCGGGTAACAAACACGCTGTCGTGCTAATTTCAAGGTCTCCGGATCATCCTTGTCACTGCTTTCCGCATCGTCTGTTGATGACTCTCCTTCTGCGGATCTCTCCCAGGAGATCATGCGGAGAGTCCCTGCCATCATCGGCGAAACCCGGGGAACCTCGTTAATAGTAGTGCGAAGGGTCAATCGCATGGGCACAGCGTAGGGTTTTCCTCCTGTATTTCGGAGGACGATCGATCGTCGTTCGAAGTCCAGGTTTGCTCGTAACGCCACAAGAGCGGGAAGTCCGAAGAGAACGTCGTACGTATTGACATCTAGTACTACGACATCCCCAAGCGCATGCACTTTACCCAATCGGAAAGTGACATTGGTCATTCTTCCCACGGTTTTAATTCTTTCTTCGTCAGCCGAAACGAGCTGATCTTTCTCAGAAAGCGTGATCTGGTCGTTTTTCCTACCTGCCCTTTCAACCACTCTCAGTGAGATAGCCAACACAGCTGCTCCCGAATCTATAATGACATTGTCAGGAATTCCCCAAATTTCTATATCGCACTCGGTGGATTTCCATGGAATTGGTTTAATCCGCAGGAAATGATCATCTTTCTGGATTAAACCTACTCGTATCGGATCCGAAGTACTTGCGGGGTTTTCTTCGGGCACGGGGCTTTTGGCTTTCGCGTTCGGTGTTCGAGCGAGGGCGGATCGCTTTCGATTCGTTTTGCAATGCTGCAACATTCGCTCGTTGGCTTGCTCGGAGATCGAGAGTAGATGACCGATCGGAAGGGGAATTCGATGGTCCAAGGCTCAGACGATGTTTAATACATCGATTTCTCCTGTGACGAAGGTGGGTCCTCCCGACTCCATTTCTCCTGGGGACGGTCGCCACTCCGCCACCTCTTTTGGTTCTGGCGCCGGTCTGATTGTTCCGATCATTCCAAGCCCAGAATATCCCAGGGACACATATTGATCTAGCGGGATCAGTTCGGCGGCCTCTTCCGTGGTGGCCAGGGCATTTCCCCCACTTTCTACTTCTTCCATCAGGGCTCCGACTCATCCTGGTCCGTTGGCGATGGGGGCCGCAGCCATAGGTGCGACCCCGATTCGTTGTTGCGGGGGTCGGTGGGGGCAATCACGGGCTAGATAGCCTGGTTGATGACAGGCCTAATAGACATTCAGATTATTTGCGACTCCTCCGAGCGCAGGGGCCGGGGCTAATCCTTGCTGCATCGGAGGGGCACGTACCGCAATGGGTCGCATGTTCCTCATCATGGCTTCCAACCGAGCATTGTGCTCTCGCTGCTCTTTTTTGCTTTCCTGGATCAAGCTAATCAAGGTTTTGGTTAGTTCGAAAATGGCCGCCGATTCGTTTGATCGTCTCGACTCGAGCCTTTTCTTTAGTGTCTAGGAGCCTCAACCGGCGGCGGGGGTAATGTCCTGACGGGCGGGGGCATCATAGGAGCAGAGATGCTCGGAGTCTTACTTAGGACTACTCGTTTGGGGCCTATCTGTTCCATATAGGTGACAGGTCCTGATACAAACCTCATGTTTTCAAATTTGTTCTGTAAAGCAGCCAGCTCCGCTCTTGCTCGAGCGAGCTCGGTCGAATCTCCGTCTCTAGGGTAGTCTTCTCCTTCCAGGAAGTTCGCCGCGAACTTTCGTTCCATTTCTTCCGCAACAGCCATAATTTGTTGTAGCGTATGGGTGATGGGGGAAAACTGCTTTCGCAACTTAACCCTTATTGTCCGGGTGCGGAGTCCGTCAATGAACAAATCTCTTCCGACTTTCTCACCTCGCTCAGTTTTTACGAACATTCTGTAGAACCGGTTTCGATATTCCGCAACGGATTCGAGCGGTTTTTGCACTCAATCCTTGATCATGTACAGCGCTTGCTCAGGGTGGACATAATCGAATCGGTTCATAAAATCTCGTTCGAAGGTCGGGAGATCCACCCATACATAGGTACTAAGCCAATGATGGGCGTCTCCACCCATTCAAGTCGGAATGTTGATCTGCGCTTCGTTGTCGGTATACTGTTGGGCTCTAAGTGTGGCCAGCCATGCTCCTGCGAGATGGTGGGCGGGATCGAACAAATAGAGATCAGGTGGCGTCATGGGAGCTCGTGCACGTGGGGCAGGTTGATTAGGTAGATTAGCATTTTGTTGCGGAACCGGATTTTGCACATTGACAGCCATATTGGCTGCTCGTCGGTTAGCCGATCTGCTTATGGTGATGATAGGGTCGCGTCTATGCGCGTTCCGAGGGCGAGGTCGCCCACGGTTAGCCAAGTCGCCTAATTAACGTGCTATCAATCCTAAGACCCTAGCCACGTGTCGGGCTCCGATACCAACCTCACGCCCAGCGCGACTTCCTGATCGAAGTGGAGTGTGAGCCTGGAAGTGCGAAAAGGGGTGTGCTAAGGATTTTTGGGGGAAGTGGGGGAGTTTTAGGGGTATGAACGCAATTAGGCAAACGGGGGGGGGTACGCGAGCAAGGGCCTCACAGTCCGAAGGGGCCAGGACACTGCGGGCAACGGGTTACGGGGAAAATCCCTCCGTGGTGGAGATGGTCCTGAAAAGTTAGGCCGTCGGGGGCCGCCACGTGGCGCAGGCCGCCGCGTAGTTGGGTTGGGCCTTCGGAATTCCGGGGTTCTTTGTGCGCTGCTGCGTCGACAGTTTACGCAAAACGTGTTGGGCCAATAGGGGGCTATGGCCGGCCACGGGACGACACTGAGTTGATGATACGGGAGAACGAGGCGGAAAGGAGGGAAACTGGTGGTGATCTCAACGAATCTCGGGTGGGTGAAGTAGTAGGTGTGGTTGGGGGAAGGGAAATCAGAGCACCGAGGGTCGCTAGTAGTGACACAGTGGAATTCCCGCGGACATAGCCGATTCTCCGTGTGACAAGGGTATCGCGTCCTTATGAGCTCGTTTATTATAGGGGTGAAATAGTCCGGGTCATAGGACGAGTCTGAGCCCCAAGATCGCGTCATGGTATCATTGCAGATGGGATAGCGCGGGTCGGGGTATCGTCACCGCTCACGAGCACGTGTAGGACAGGCCGACTTGGTGGCGCCTCAGCGTGCTCGTACGGGATGATGGTTCCGCCGATGATTCCTTTCGGGGTGAGCGAGTCGACGCACGGGAATGCGTGTAAGGACGCGACTCGGATTGCGTTTACACGTGTTCTCGTGCGGCGCTCGCGGGTCCGAACTTCGGATCGCCTAATTGCTTCGTAAGTTTCGGCTATGCAAGATGCAACCATACCACAACCTCATCGTGGGACAAGCAAAAACAAGAACGAAATCGATATCGGGGCCAGATTCTTATCCCATCTATCGCTGCATCCGGTGCAAGCAAAGATTCGGCACAAACAAAAAGCAAGGGCAGGGATTCTCCGCAAAAGGATAGGTAAGCAGGCATAACATTCATGCATCCATACATTCGACAATCATACACATAATGCCATCGCAAGGACAGGTATGAGCAAAAACCCAAGTCCAAATTCCAGAAAGCGGAAACGAAGATAAGAACGGGCAAACAACCCGGAACCGCAATCAAAATGTATGCACACAGATGAAGAGGGAGAAGAGACAAAGAAACAGCAAATCCACGTTCGTCAACCTCAACTCTCTTCTCCTCTCTCTCTCTCTCCGATGCGGACAGTCCTTCGTCACGCACCAACCCTCGAAGTTGTCACCCCGCTTAGTCCTGCCGCACCCGTCGGATTCGCCCGTGCCCACAGTCCGTCGTGGCCCACGTCAATCCCGCGCGTTTGGCACCAGCCCGTCGGGTCGCCCAACTCCGACTCTACTCACCTCGTACTTCGCTCGTGTGCCGACCCTTCCTGATCGCGGAACCGCGAGCTTCCAACAACGGGTTAAGAGAGCTGACTAATCGCGCAACCGAAATTTATAGCGTGCATGCATGCGCGAAGAACATGGAGTTACCAGGACCTAGAGTGAGGATTAGAGAGAGAACGCCTTCGTTCTGCATAATCGGCCGCGGCGTGGGGGACGTAACCCTTCTCCACACAT
>BFEA01000117.1:1440342-1472150 GCA_003427395.1 Chara braunii
GAGAGAGAGAGAGAGAGAGAGAGAGAGAGAGAGAGAGAGAGAGAGAGAGGTCAGGTTGTTTTTGGACCTCGGTATTTTCCGCTTTCAGAGATTGTCTCGTTTCTTTCGGTGGCATTGGGAAGTAGACCCTTTAGAAGTGTGCAATACAAGTGACGCCAACAGTGGCTGCTTTAAACTTTTTTGGTCTTCTTTGTCGTTCGTTTGTGATTATGATTATTGTTGTTGTTGCTTATGGTCGTGTGGAGCCGAGCTACTTCGGACGCTTATCCATCACATGCATGAATGTTCCTCGTACCCGGCACTCGCATCGGCCGACAGATCAAACAGTGTTGTGGCTGTAGTGCTGGGTTCAAATTCCACCTGTGAGGCCCAAAGCAGTGACAATTTGGGGTTGCCCATCAACTACTCAGTCCAGTAGCAGTAGGTGTTTGCCTCTCTGTTTTCCTTTTTTTTTTTCCCCTCTCTGTTTTCCTTTCTTTTTTTCCCTCTCTGTTTTCCTTTTTTATGTTTCCTCTCTGTTTTCCTTTCTTTCTGCTGGTAATGGAACGACTGCCGTAATGGTGGTGAAAGCTACTTCTTTTTTTTTCTCTTTTTTTTCTTTTTTTTGGATTTCTAATTTTCTAAGCATTTCTCCCAAGACAACTACAGGCACTCTGTTGGGAACTTACCTCTATGAAGGACTTCCAGAAGATTCTTCTTCGTCGTCTGAGTCCTATTCGTGTCCATGCACTCAGCTCCTTGCAGACTTGCCCAGCTATGCGTCCTCCACCCTGATCCCCCGCCTGCCCGCCGCGTTGCTATTGTTGTGATTGCTTTTTTCTGCAATTACGTTGTAGCCGAGATTATCATCGGGATTACCACCTTGAGCCCTCCTCGGTCATCCGATCAACGGGCAGTCCCTTTAACTGACTGACTCTCCGTGTGGCGCGAGCAGGCCTTGAACCCATGACCTTTCTGGTGCTTTAGCACTGCCACCTTCACAGAGTATCTCTGTTTGCCTGTTGGTCTGTCTGTCGGTCTGGGCATGTGTGTGTCCAACCATCTGCTTTGTCTGAAAACTCTGTTGATGCTGAATTATGCCTCTCCCAATCTTTCCCTTTCAAATCTCTCTACATCTCTGCCTAGCTGCCTCCTGTCGATATGCCTGCCAGGCTGTCTGCCTATCTGTCTGTTTGTTTGTTTGTCTGTTTGTTTGTTTGTTTGTTTGTTTGTTTGTTTGTTTGTTTGTTTGTTTGTTTTCCATTCAAACAGGTTACATGCATTATTAACTCTTCTTTTTTCTTTTTCCGAACGAAAAGATTTGGACTGTTTCTCAATGTGTGCATGCCATCCTTTTTGCAGCAGCCATGCTAATTAACATGTCACGAAGATGTGTGTGTTTGAGGGAATAGAACTCCCGTGATCGAATCGCGGCATGTCCCATCGGCCATTATGCTTGAAAGCGACACTCAGCAAAGAGCCCGCACCCAGGCATGCCCAAGAAAGGAACACAAACATTGTCATGCAGAAGGCATATCAAGCAGGCACGAGACATCAAGGCTGAATGGCATAACAATGAAGACATGGCAGCGAGGGGAAGAACTTAGAAAGAAAGTGAACCAACAGACATGAAAAAAAAAGGGGGAGGGGAGAGACTGGAGAGCACGGCAGAGGTGGTTGGGTAGGCAAACAGCATAAGGCAGCGACAGACCAGGCAGACAAAGGATAATGGCGCAAAGGGCATATGGTAATAGGGCAATGGATGCCAGACTGCAGCATGGGACATAGGCTGGAGGGTATAGTTGGGGGGGGGGGGGGGGGGGGGCGCTGGTGGGCAAGTCGGCGAACAGAAAAAAGCACCAAGCCAAACAGTCGCAAGGCAAACCAAAGGAAACAAGAAAAACATTAAAAAAAAAGTCCCAGAATTAAGTAAAGAGTCTAAAGACTGAAAAAAACTGAAACTGATGATGAAAGATTGTTTGATCACAGTTGCACCGACTCGTCAGGAGGATGAACCCTTGACAATCTGCGGAATTCCCGTATTAATGGTTTTGGTTCATGAACCCTTTGACCCTCGTTGAAGGCAGACTCTCCACAAGCGGAACACAGCAGCAAGTGATGACTCAGCGAAGCACCAGGCCACGCTGGCGGAGCAACCGAACTGCACAACGCCAAGGACTAACTGCATGGATGACACGGTAAGTGGACGAGCAGCACAGCAACAGTGCAGCGAAGCAGCCACGGTACACGTATGGGCCGCAGTACATGGCACACAAGCAAAGAACGTGGAAGGCAAGGCATACGGATGGGCCCCATGGCAGCAACACAGTGAAACGCAAGGCAACACCAACACCAACAGCGACACCTCACAGTGAACATAACACCTGCAAACAACGACATGCGAAGCAAGCACGAAGGGCAGCAAGGCAGTGGTTGATCCCAGACAAGGCAGTCTACGCATCCAACACAGAGTGAAGCGGCTCGTCGCCTACTCACATCACGAGTGAGCCCCACAGACTGTTGGTTCCCACCACCCACTGAGCCAGGGAGTCACTCTGACGGACGCCTGTCATCAGACTCGTCACCCCTAAACCAGATGCACCTCAGAGATCACGAACAGAACCCCCCCCCCCCTTCCCCCCAACCCTAAGAGTCCTGCAAGAAAGCGGCACACCACGTAAGCCACTGACCACCAACTGTTTTGCACTTCTTGACGTGCTCGCCTGGACACACAAAAAGTACTTGGAAAATTTTCAGAAAGAGGAAATACATCCGAAAAATGATTGTGTGTTTGTTTGTGTTAATGAAATGAACGAATAAACTCCAGCGATCAAACTTCACACCAGAAGACCTTTTTTCAAAACTGCTCATTTCAAGGCTACAAGTGACGAAACATTAGTCTGGGACTAACTGGGATCCCGACGTATGAACAGACCACAGACCATATTGACACATCCTTTTTTTTCTTTTTCTTTTTTTGACCTTATTGACACATCCTGGCAGGAGCTCAGATTGATGGTTGTGAGAGAAAGGGTGAGTCGAGAGGACAGGCAAACAAACGACAGAGGCGAAGGACAACAGGCAATAAGACTCTTTTTTCTTTTTTCTTGAGACTAATTAGGCATCTATTGAAGTAAAGATTGCAGAACAATTTATTTTTTGGAACAGAGACTTCTTGTAGTTTTTCAACTTGAAGACAATTAGGGATCTCATCAGCCTGCCGACACCAAGACTCCCTGCCTGTCACCCCAAACAGACTGTCCCCCTGCCCACTGCCTGCCTCCACCGAAGGTCAACCCCCCAATCAACCCCAGCCCCAGAGTAGCGCAACCCACAATTACTGCCCTTACCCTCTCAGATGCAGCACTTCCCTCCAATATGCTGTTGCCGCAGCCGCCCGCAGGATAAGGCTCTCTCCTCTCCCAATGATACCAGTAGTCCCAAACCAACCATCCACTCAAGAGCCTGTTCTTCATGTCCTTTGGAGTCGCCCTCTACCCCTCCCGCGAAATCCCAATACCTCTGCCTTCATCTGCCCCCGCCGGGCCGGATCTTTGCCCCAGAAGATCAGTCCCAGGCCCAGAAGAAAGCGAACTCACGTGTCCGCCCCCTCTCCCTCAAGAAACCACATCTCCCTCCTTATGCAGTCCTCGCAGAGAGGGGCTCCCTCCATCCTGAAGAGAATGCTCCAAATACAGCCCCATAGCCCAGACTCTTGTCGCACCGTCGATGAAGAATTGCCCGTATTATTGAAATGGAAAAAGGGCAGAGCCGATAAAATCCTCACCTGTTTAGATCATTTTTGAAAAACCTGAGAGAAAACTGAAGCCAAGATCTTACAGTCAACTATGCCACTTAAAGTGACCGCCAGGCGAAACACGACGGCTTTTTCGGTTGTTGATGCTTCCTTGTCAGGCTTCTCTGCTAGCGCCCCCTTCTACTCTGCTTCCCCTCGCAACGAGCCGACCTCCTCCACCACATAGTTCGCCAGAGGGAGGATAGAAGAAGGGTAAACTAGCAGACTGCCATTACACTAAACCACCCCTCCACTACCACAGATTCCTATGATGGAGCTTGCACCCCTTGTCCCCTATCTGCCTCCGCTAGGGTAAGAAGGCGACCAACACTTCAACCCCGGCCCCAGAGTAGAACAAACCTCAAATCTGCCCCAACCCCTCCAGAGCTGCCACCTCCCACCTTGTGGCGCTCCTGTAGGATAAGGCTCCCCAAACCCCCCCAAGGACCACTAGCTCTTATCACAAATTCCTAATAGTTCCCCCTCGCCTCTCTGCCTCGAGCGACAAGCCGACCTCCTCCACCACATAGTTCACTCGAGGAAGAACAGACTAAGGGCTGCCTCCTAGGAATGCATTGTGTCACCCAATCAGCCCTCCTGCTTCCCCCGGATTGTAGACAATCAAAAAATAAGGACATCGAAAGGTATGTGAACATTTTTTTAAGGCAAAAACAGAGCGTCCAACGGTCTCCGAACAGAGCTTTCCCCAACCCACTTACCCTGTCCCACACTGCCACCGCCAAGGATAAATCACCCCGGCCTGGAACAGACCGCMCCCCCCCCCCCCATCCACGAAAGCAGCCAGTTCCCACCTAAAGGATGCCTTCGCCCACCCCTTGTCCCTATCTGCCCCCGCTGGGGTTAGAAGGTGACCAACTGTTCAACCCCAGCCCCAGACTAGGACAAACCTCATAATCTGCTTCACCCCCTCCAGAGCAGCCACCTCCCACCTTGTGGTGCCTCTGTAGAGTAAGGTTCCCCAAAATCCACCCCTACCCATCACCTGATACTTAACAGATCATGCAGACCGTTGGCTCTGTAGCCCTATCACAACTAAATCATTCCAGAAGATTCGACCCGTCTGAAGACCTATTATTTGAAACAACGAAAAATTAAGTGTGAAAACCCTGGGAATAAACTCTAGGGTGCACAGGAAAATAAACTTTTGAGCAACGGGATCCGGCAATCATTTTGCAAAAGACAGCAACCAGTAATAGAACTTGTGAGGAATTAATAGAGGTAAAAAGAACTCCTGGATGTTAATTCCCTAAAAAGGAAAAAGTGAGAAGAGAGGGGATAAAAAATCCCATATGAACAAAAGGGGAGAGAATCCTGCATATCTGCTTACTTGCTAGATAGCAACTAGTAATAGAATTTGTGAGGAGTTAATAGAGAACTCATAGATGATAACGCCCGGCAGGAACGGACCGGGTGAAGATAAAAGGAAAGCAAGTTCCCATGGGTAAAAGGAACTCGTGGATGTTAGTTCCCTAAAATGGAAAAGTGCGAAGAGGGGGGGTAAAAATCCCATATAAGCAAAAGGGGAGAAAATCCCGCATATGTGTTTACTTGCTAAATCGATGACAGCCCAGGAATGAGTGTAATTGATGATGATTCTTGTAAAGATGATGATGGTGAGTATGATAGTAATAATGTTGATGGTGCCTCAAATAGTGGTGATGATAAGCAGACCAGTAATACTATAATACTGATGATATCGTAATGTTGAAGGTGTTGATGACTAAGCTCACACTAAGGCTATTGTAAGAATTATAACGATTTTATGACTAATTACAAGGATGATGCTGAGGATGGTAATGGCGAGCTTTTTGCGATTCTGTGAGATGACCACTGATCAAATGATGGTAGTAAGGAAGATGATGGAATTTGGGATACTAATCAAACAATTTCCTAATGATAAAGTACATCACCTGCTTGAGAATGACTAACCAGTATGCAGATGACGCACCTCGCCGTGATGATTCCTTCGAGTCGTGCCCAGATAATGATGAAGCGGTGATGACGAACCTCTTCCTGATGCTGATGAAATAGAACACTGATGATGACAGGTAGCTACTACACTCGCACTTCGGGTTACCTAGGGCTTACTCCGCTGAACTCCACAGGCGTCCACAGAGTCGACACCTCACAGGCTCTATGCCATGGGCAAAAACGCAGCGGCAATGGAGTAAAAACGTGGAACTCCCACTAAGCCTCCGGGAGTTAGCCTAACCTCCCCATCAACCTGTGATACGGTATAGACGAGCACCTTTGCTCCCCGCGCGTGCGCAAAACGCCTGGTCCATCGAAGAACATCGTCATACTCCACCATCACACGAGCAACCGATTAAGCAGCAGCCATATGCTCGACGCCCAGCCCAACCCCACCAGCGCCTCTGTCATGCCATCGCCATGCACTACTTCGTCCATGTGAAAGCGCCACAGCGAAACCGGTTCGCGCCAGGTGCACTTCCGCTTCGCCGCTTCACTCCACCGCCATGGTTGGTACCGGGGCGCAGCGCTTCCGGTAGCGTTGCGCCCCGCGGCAAACGGGACATTGTCCGACAGTCTTCTCTCCAGGCAATAAGACACTGACAACAAGCGGCAGCAAGAGATATAGGCTGGAAGGCAGTGGGGAGGCGGGTGGGGAGACAAACAGGACAAGGTAACAAAGAGAAAACCAGCACGACAAAACAAACATCAAAGACAACAATCAGCTGACCCAAAAAAAATACAAGCACCAAAACAAACAAAGACTTGAAAAAATATAAAAAAGTGATGATGCTAGATTGTCTCGTCGGAGTTGCACCAACTCATAAGGAGGCTGAACCCTCGACAATCCGTGGTATCCCCATATTGATGCTTTGGGTCATGAACCCTTTGACCCTACTTGAAAGCAGACTGCCAGCAGACGACATTGCAAGCGGAGCATAGCAGCAGGCAATGACTCGGCGAAGCACAAGGCAACACTGCCGGGGCAACCCAGCATCATAGCGTCAAAGCCAACTGCATGGAACGGCAGCGCGAGCAGACTGGCAGCAAAGCAACCGCACAGTGAAGCACACAGCAGCGATGCAGCAGCAGCAAAACTGCATGTCAGAAAAACAAAATGCACAGGAAGACCATTGGTGAGTAGCGGAGTGAGGCCCAAAGAGATTCTGAGGGAGTACTTACACTAGGACTTCTTAACTTGTTTCTTTAGCGGGCATACTTGAGGTCCGACCGTAAATGCGCCCTGAGAGTTGTTTTCGGATTTCGCCCAGCAATTGATCTCCGACATGTTTGTCAAGAGTTGTTGGGTGCACCATTGAGACACATGGAGTTGGCCCTTATTCTGTTCTCTGTATTTTTCTTGGGGGGAGAGTAATTTGTAGATGGAGCCTCTCCCCAGGTGCTAGGGTCGTCTGCCTTAAACAGCAACGCTAGCACTGGAGGGGGTTGTTTTTCTTAAAAAAAAAAAAAAAAAAAAAAATTGTAGCTGCTAGTGCACGTAGCATCGCCCACCTACCCCACACTGTACCGGCAGCCTACATAATGCCATCCAGTCCACATGCCATGACCTGCCCCTCGGGTTATCACCCTACGCACGTAGTATCATGTGGCCCGCATATGAACATTAGTATAATACTAGGAAAAATAGTCCAAATCTGGAATTGGGTTTTTCTTATAGTGAAAATGCCATAAAACATGAACTAACATCCATAACACGAAGATCAGAATCACCATCAAGAAAAAAAAGACCGCATGGTACTACCTGCCCCAAAGTGCCACCAAGGCCACATAATACCACCCTGCCGACATACTCCCACCCAGTCGACATAGTTTGACCTGCCCCACATGTACTGCCCAACCTACATCCTGCAAAGAACTGCCAAGTCCACATGGCATGACGCGGGCTGGGCGACGCCCTCCACATAGTACGACCCAACCCGCATACTATCGCTGAGGGCAACGGCGTTGGAATATAATATACGAGCTGACCAGCCCTGTGTAGTTTGGAATTGTAGGCTTTTCCTTGTGAAGCTATGCTCTCCATTCCATTTCAAGAGAACTGGATGATAGCAAGAACCGGACCCATTGCAAAGGGACGAATACCAAAACACATAGACTAGTTTCACGTAATCTTTACAAACCCACAGAAAGACCCTACCACCCGCACGGCAGGGTCAAAGACCCCGCAAATCCTCCAACCCGTACGGCAGGGTCAACGACCCCGCAAACCCTCCCACCTCCTCGCAATTTAGGGCAGACTGCAACCCCAATCTGCATAAACTCCCTAAGAGACCCCACCGCCCACCATGGTAGGGTCTCTGCAGAGATACGCTCACTCATCCTTCTCGTCACTTTGCAAGGCTCAATTAACAAACGGAAAAAAAAAAAAAAGGCCTATCACCACGAAACCACGAACAAGTGTTAAACTGACTCGCCTAGAACGGCAAGAAAACTGAACCCCAAACTTAAAGACAAAAGCGAAGTATCTCGCCTAAAACGACAAAAGCGTACCCAAACCTGAATTACCTTCCCACTCAAAATGTCAACCAAAATTCCTCCGGCAATTTGATAGAAAACCAAACAACAAAACAAGGAAAAGTATGAATGTGTCAAAGCCCAACAGTCCAACAAATGGACACGACAAAGGCAACGACTCTGCAACAGAGTAAGACGATCCAAACTAACAAAATAGTTACAGCTTTTTTTCTTTTTTCTTTTCTTTTTTTGAAGGCCTGATTAGGTCTGCTAAGGGGGGTGATAAGAGCAGCCCTCCCTAATAGGCCTGCTGGTGGCCGCTCTATCTATTGGTGGGGAGCATCACCTGCTGGAAATCGGGTCTAGCGTCCCATGAATACATGAATACATGAGCATATGCGGCGAGCATCGTTGATGATTGTGATGTCTGAGAGAAAGTGACTTTGTTTCTCATGGACTTCTCTAGCACCTGGGAATGTGAACGCACCAAGAACCATCTTTTTTTCCGGACCCATCCAGCACCTCTTCACCTTTCTTGTGGCGCCAGTCTGCATGACAAAGTTAGTGTTGTGTTTCCTGGGATATGGGGGTTGGATGGATGTTGCTATCCTGTTTGGTGCTTATATAATCTCCTTTCTTGGAGTAAGCCCTTAAACCCCTAAACCCTTTGCCCTCCCCTCAGCATCTGATACCCTTGCAGAATCCCTTCCATTATGAGGGGTGGATTGATGCTGCTATCCTGTTTGCTGATTATATAATCTCCTTTCTTGGAGTAAGCCCTTAAACCCCTAAACCCTTTCGGCCTTTGCCCTCCCCTCAGCATCTGAGACCCTTGCAGAATCCCTTCCATTATGGGGGGTGGATTGATGCTGCTATCTTGTTTGCTGCTTATATTCTTGGAGTAAGCCCTTAAACCCCTAAACCCTTTGCCCTCCCCTCAACATCTGATACCCTTGCAGAATCCCTTCCATTTTTCCATCTCGATTTCATCAATCTCTCTCGTACCATTCCATTCCTACCAGGCAGGGGGGGGGGGGGGGGGGGGGAAGTCGGGAAATTCTTTGCTAGGTTTCATCGGGATAGTTGTGTCGATCTTTGTCCGCTCATAAAAAAGTAGCTGGTAGTCCCTTACTAATTCCGTTCTCCCTTGGCGCTCCCCTGTTTCCTTTTGTTCCCCTTTCCATTCCACTTTCCCTATCCTCCCCCCGTTTCCCCCCCCAAGCCAGCTTGAGCTAAATTCCAGGATATTTTGTTTGATATCTTTTCATGTGTGTAGGTAGTGAATCTGTGCCTTGACCCCTGTGACGCCCAAACCTCACGCCCGGCGCGACTTCCTGATCGGAGTGGGAGTGGGCCTGGAAGTGCGAAAAAGGGGGTGTCCCAAGGATTTTAGGAAAGTAGGGGTGAAGTCCCAGGTCGGAACTGGGATCTCATGTGCCAAGTTTCAGGGATATGAGTGCAAGGGGGTAGGTGAGCGACGGGGTCCTGTTTTAGGCTTCGGGGAGCGGGGCGATCACCTCCGTTGGTCCCGCCGTCTGGGGCGGATCCGGATCCTGTGTACCGCAGGAACGCTATGGCTATCTCATTGGTTCAGTACGTGTCGCCGACGAGTGTCGCAGTCGGACGCGGCCGGTCTCAGCCGAAGGCTGTGCTCCCGTTGTTCGGCTTCCGAGTGGGTTCGCCGGATGAAGCTCAATGCTCGATAGGCATGGTCTTGCAGGCACTGCGGGTTCGCCGGATGAAGCCCGATGCTTGATAGGTGTGGTCTTGCAGGCACTCGGAGCATGGGGGTTGGGGCCAGTAGGGGGCGAGGGCCTGCCAAGGGGCAATGGTCAAGCAGTGGAAACACAATATGTGTTTGTAGGGCGGGAATTCGGTTTCTAGGATAGCGATGTCGGGTCCAGCGACGATCTGACACATGTATGGGCCTGGATATTCGGGGAGGTGGGGAATACGCTCCAAAGCCTGACCAATATCCCACTCGCAAATACGCTCGGTTCCCGTCGGGTATGAAAATTCCAGGGGCTCCGCCCTCCATCGGGCAGACAGACACGCATGCTCCCAATACTGTTGGAACTCGTGATCCCTCAGACACTCGCAGTCAGTGATCTGAAAAGGGGTTTTGATATTTATATTGCATACGTCCGGGGTGCTTGGCCGTGCGAGGGAAGGGGAAGGAGGGCCGGATCGGGGGAAGGTCCTATAGACACACGTCTACGTGATGACCTTTTCCAGTCGGGCGTACAGGTGGGTGCACAGGATCTTCCATCGATCAGGTGGGGGGACTACCAGTAATTCAGTCTTGGGTACATGTACATCGACCTATCGATTCGAAGATGTTACTAACGAACTTTAGCGTGAAACAGGCATCCAATCAACTGACATACTAATGCCTATTACATCCCGATGGGGAAACGACAAACACTCATGCATCAAACTTCGAACATACATGGACCAAGTGCAGGTAATCAAGCAATCAAGTTGACAATTCAAACGGAGGGAGAAAGGGGGCGGGGAAGAGAACCATACATCAATTCAGAAAAAGAAAAGAAAAAGTCCGAGAGTGGTCGATCCAAAAACAAAGGGCGACTTGCGCTAGGCATAAAAAAAAGGTATTAAGAAGAATCAAGAAAAACACCATTCCGACATATCTCGTCTCTCTCTCTCTCTCTCTCTCTCTCTCTCTCTCTCTCTCTCTCTCTCTCTCTCTCTCTCTCTCTCTCTCTCTCTCTCTCTCTCTCTCTCTCTCTCTCTCTCTCTCTCTCTCTCTCTCTCTCTCTCTCTCTCTCTCTCTCTCATCCCGATGTGGGCAGTCCGTCGCCTCGCACCTGCACAGAGTTGTCACCCCGTTTAGTCTGAACATGCAAGCCAAGTTCGCCCGTGTGTCACAGTCCTTCGCGGCCACACGTCAACCCCGCATACCCAGCACCAGCCCGTCGGATCGTCCAACTCCCTTTACTCATCGTTCTGCTCTTGCCCATGAGCCGATCTTGTCTATTGCGCTAACTCCAAAATTCATTAGCAAGCGAGTCAATTGCGCTTGCAAAATTTATAGTGTGAGCGTTTGCGCGAGATACTCGGGATTGTGTCTGAGTGGGAGGGTAGAAGGAGGAAGAAAGTGCTTACGACTGCGTGGTTGGGCCGCGGCGTGGGGGACGTAGCCACACTCCACACATCGATCTAGTCATGCAACGTTTAGGCAAATAGAATTGGGGAGAGTATGTGCGCGTAAGGGCGCAACGAAGATATCGAGGAGGGGATTACAGTTACAGAGAATTACAGTTACACGTGAGATTTAAGGCGCGGAAACTCATAGCACAGATCTTGACGCGGCAGAGCACGCCCAAGCAAGAAGCGTCGTGCAATTGCCGACAAAATTGCGATGCGCCCAAATTCCTGACCTAGTTCAAATCCTAATTGCAAAAAGAAATTTGAAAGAAAAAGGAAATTCCGAGAGCCCGTGGGGGCTCAATATTAGTCGAAAATTTGAAACGACATTCCCGCGCGTCGATCGCGCCAAAATTCTCATTAGCAGAACAAGAAAGAAGCGAAGACAACAATTATTTTCCGCGCTCGCTAAGGCGCGATCAATTACCAACCGTCGTGGGACCACCCCCTTTTCCGAAAAAAAAAACGAGGGCATTCATGCAATTGGGTGGACTCCTCTTGATCAACCCCCGAAGTAGCGTCGCGCAAAAAGTCGCACGGTTACAAAAAACAGCTTGTCACACCCCCTTCCATTTTGCAGTTACTTCTGTTTGAATCTGCTTTTGTATGCTTTTCGTGAATTTTGGTCCCTCTAGTCTTGCCCTTTTCATTTCGTATGTGCAGCGCCATCTCCAGAGGGCCCAGAGCACCGCCCTGCGTCCCAGTTTGAACATGCTGCTGGTGAATTCATCCAGCTGGTGATTGGGCCACGCTTCACACAGCAAGGCCTTCCAGTCCCACATTGTTCCCAAATTTTATCCCACCATCTCTACAACCAAAGCACTCTTAGGCACTGTAAGAATATGTGCTCGATTGTTTGTGGCTGTTTCCAGGATGGGACCGCATTCGTGCACAGCCTACACCAGGGCAGGGTTTACCCTCTCTATTCTAGGGTCGTTTTGTCTATCATCCAATCATTTGTCGGTAGGTAGCGGTGCTCTATCTGCCATTGGAGTGAGGCAAGCTTTGCTGGTTTTCCTTGGCCATTCTGAACCACGTTATTGATCTTAACTTGTTTTTGCTTATGTTCAGGTGGCTCATCCAGCGTGCTTCCATATGGTCCCGAAGGTTTAGTATCGGGTTGAGGAGCCTATAGGTCAATTTGACCGTTAGGCTGTATAGTGATCTAGACTCATCTAGTGTATTTCATGCCTTTTCCCACTTGTGTTGTCCATGTCGATTTCGTCGGATCCGGGGTCAGGTGGTGGATCGGGACCCGGGGGAGATGGGCTATCCATTGCTCTGTTTCGTGGAGCACCCTAATTCTGAATAGCTCCTCTTTTTGGCATATTATAGTTTCTTCCTGAGAGATTCTTTGGGCGACATTGCTCCGACTTACTTGGAAAAGGCTCACTACTACTGTTTCGTTGGGGTCACAGTAGATTATGTTGCCCACCTCTTTAGGGCAATCCTGAAATGCCACCCAATCCGATTCTAGTAGACTATGTTGCCCACCTCTTTAGGGCAATCCCAAAAGACTATGTTGCTCACCTCTTTAGGGCGATCCCAAAATGCCACCCAATCCGATTCTTGTGGGTTGGGGCCTTTCTAGAGGATTCTCCACCAGGCTAGGGGGATCTTTTTAAATGAATGCAACAAAAACAACTACAAGTATACATTCCAAGGGCAACGAAAGCACTAGCAAATCAGACATGCTCAGAACATTCCTACCAACTAAGCACTGAGCAAGAACATGGAAATATATCTCCTTGCACCGAGCCAAAACATCAAGATCGCCTAGCTCGAAGAGCAACAAAACAAAGCAATGAAGCTTTAGCACTAGCAAATCAGACATAATCAGAACATTCCTACTAACCAACAGAGCACCGAGCAAAAACATGGAAATATATCGCCTCGCACTGAGCCAAAACATCAAGATCACCTAGCTCGGAGAGCAACAAAACAAAGCAGCTAATCTTTGCACAGAGGTCACACCAAGAAGCTGGAAAACGATCAGCACCACGCCCAAAAATGCCCAACAAGGCGCACAGCAACAACGAGTGATCCATCGCCACCGTGCTCTCCGAACGCACCACAAACTCTCCAGCGACAAGAGGGGGTTGCACACAAGCAGGACAAAGTTCGCTCCTCGGTTTCTCGTCGCCAGCATCTTCATCCCACTTCCCAAGGCCACAACCAGGCAGGGAAGCACCATCCAGTCCAGGTCGAGGTGCAGTGCAGTCTGCGACAATCAGCTCCCCCTCCTTCCCAAAACATTGTACAGGTGCAGGAGCACCGAGTGCAAAATAATCTTTGACGATTAACACACCCTACTTCCAGCACCATGTGCAGATGCGGAACCACAACCAGTCATGTTGACATCAACAGCTCAGCCGAGAAACTCTCCTTTTTGCCAAAACGACGTCCAAGTGCAAATCATAAGCTGCAGGTCACCGAACATACAAATCACTGAAACTTGGCAAAGTGACATCGGTCCATGGAGACGGGCCTACGAAAGTAGACAAAAGGCCACGCAATCGGGCCTACTGAAATCCACAGTTGTGGAGAGCCACCTGGGCAATAAGTTGTTGCTGACAATTACGTAAACAAATCAACCCTGCCCAATCACCATTTACCCCCACTCATCTTCACAAGACATCAATAACAAGAGGGACGAGACTCTGAATGTCACGTACAAAAACAATGCCCAGCAGAACTCCCCGCGATAATACATGTCATCGCACAACTCCGGTTCCACATGCATCAAGATGCTCCCACGAATCGAAACTGTCCACATAGCTCGTGGCTATGAAAAACGTTTCAGTACAGCCTGTAAATCGGCATGAAGTCTACCACTTATCACTCTACGCAGGCCATTACGATGGAACCAAACCAAACACGCTCCCATGCGTGACCCCATTAAGTTGCTCGAAATGAGAACGAAGGCTAACCCTCAATCCACATACAACTCATTTCCACCCAGGTACAAAGGCAAAAAGGAACACGAAAAGAATCAAAGCCCTGACCTCGACAAACCCACAAACAACAACTCAAAATCACTTGCCTAATACAGCGAGCAAAAAGAATTGGAAACAAAGGCTAACCAGCCTCCCCAACAACACCAGCTATGAACAGTCTCCTTATCTAGAGATCGGGAGTGTGACCTGCCCCTCCCAATCCAGCTCCATATCTAGGTATATGGTGGCTGCCAGATCCCGCCTCCAGGTCTTCCCCACTTGTCAACCCCGCCCGCCTAGACCAGGAAGGACTACCGACTTCGTCAGGCGGGAGCAGCTATGGCCTAGCACCCGTTAGGGACCCCTGAACCTCGCACCACCCCACGCCAACGCGCGTCTACTCCCAGTGAGCTTCCCACCATGCCAATGGTAGGGTCTAGCTTGTTGCAGCCAACGCTGCCTCGCATTGCCGCCCACCGACCGGCCGCGGTTCAGTTTGCTTGCCGTTCTAGGCGAGTCAGCTTAACACTTGTTTGTGGTTTTGCAGTGACAGGCCATTTTTTGGTTTTTGTTTGTTGTTTGAGCCTCGCAAAGTGACGAGACGGATGAGTGACTGTCTGTCTGTAGAGACCCTACCATGGTGGGCGGTGGGGTCTCTTAGGGGGTTGATGCGGATTGGGGGTGCCATCTGCCCTAAATCGCGAGGAGGTGGGAGGATTTGCGGGGTCTTTGACTCTGCCATGCGGGCAGTAGGGTCGTTTTGCGGGTTTGTAAAGATTATGCGAAACTAGTCTGTGTGTTGATACTCGTCCCTTTGCAATGAGTCCAGTTTTTGCTATCATCCAATTCTCTTGAAATGGACTGGAGAGCATAGCTCCACGGGGGCAAACCACCACTACCTCTGTCACTCTTGGGGAAAATGGGAAAATGGGAGTTTTGCCACTTTTTCCGAACTTTTCGGGGGTATGCGGAGGCTCGATAGTTGGGCCTTGTGGGCCTGTTCGAGAAAAAGAAAAACAAAAACAAACGACCATGTCGGGGAAGGTCATGCACAAAGTTATGCTCACACCAATACTCACAATCAGTTTCAGGTTTTCGTTGTTTATGTTTTTGTTTTCTTTCTCTTTTCTGTTTTGGTGCGCTGCCAGGGAGGCACGGTGTGGTCCACGGGCTCCTGACACTTTGTGGAGGAGGGCATGCGCACACTACTACTATGCAGAATGTATGTACACGCTTTCCCACCCTAAGTTCAGTTTCAATTTCTTTTTTCTTTTTTCTTTTTTGGTGGACCTCCCTCACTCAGGCCATACTCACACAATAACTTCGGGGTTGGTATCTACCCGGTATCACGTCGAAAGGGGTGTTTGTTTTGTTTCTTTTTCTTTTGTGTCGTTGTAAGTGCATCTGTTTTTGAAAGTCTGGCTGTTCTTTTTTTCTTTTTTTTTCAGAAGAGTACCAGAAAATACTTTTTTTTTTTCTTTTTTTTTTTGGAGAAACATCGCAATTTTCATTCCAAATGAGACCACCGGGCCTGGGGCACACACCCCTACATATCAACCCAGTACAAACTTGCTGAGGCCGTTACTCAGCTTGGGCTCCTGGAAACCGGGTCCAGTGTCCCTTAGAGGAATCTCCAAAAAGAAAAAATTGCAAAGCAAATCTATGTCAGTACAATATCATTGCTACTCAGGGGGGCACCGGCGTGTTTCTAAAATCGGAACACTATTGGCAAAAGAACTATGAGCTATAAACTGCAAATCTTGAGAGTGCACGAGGAAATTCACGAGAAGTTAACAAAACAATCCAAAAATTGCTTCCAAGAGCATGCTAAGTTTTTAGGTACACATCAACTCTAAATTTACGTCCAAGTGCGTGGTAAATTCGTAGATCAAGGTATTGAAACCGGGCACATTAATATTGTCGACAGAAAATGGATGATTGAAAACGGCCAAGAGATCGGCCACATATAGAGAGTCGAAGGGGATTCAAGGGAATTCAAGGAGAGGAAGGGGTAGATAACCGCGACCACAAAATATACAAATAGGGAAGATGTACGCCAGATTTTCCATAGGACACTCCCCACACCACTGAAGGCATGGGTGACACAGGTCAAGGTATTGAAACCGGGCACATTAATATTCAAGTTGTCGACAGAAAATGGATGATTGAAAACGACCAAGAGATCGGCCACATATAGAGAGTCGAAGGGGATTCAAGGGAATTCAAGGGAATTCAAGGAGAGGAAGAGGTAGATAACCGCGACCACAAAATATACGAACAGGGAAGATATAAGCCGGATTTTCCAGAATGGCACAAGGTCGAGCGTAGGACACTCCCCACACCACTCAAGGCATGGGTGACCCTGTGTCACTATTCCTGCTCTTGGAAAACAGCCACTCTTAGAAGGTGAATCGTCATTGTGTCTCCGAATGCGGTTTTGCTGGGAAATGTTTTACCCTTTTGCGCCTGGGAAACGTTCCCACCGCCACTAGCGAGTCTCCCACTCCCGCTGATGGCGCCGCCGCCCATTGGTCTTCAGGGTTTTGCGTACCCAGCTGAGGTCTCGTCCCTTCATCATGTTGATTCCCCAGATTCTACTTTTAGTACGTGAGTGCTGAAGATGTGCGCAGGGGTTCCCAGGATGACCCAGGTCGAGCGTAGAACACTCCCCACGCCACTCAAGGCATGGGTGACCCTGCATCACTGTTTCCTGGTCTTGAAGAACTACCACTTTCAGAAAATAAACTTCAATGTGTCCCGGTAGGCAGAATGTCAAGCCCTTCCTAATATCGAAATACAAGTACCCAGTCTCAAATACCTAGAGGCTAGAACAACACTCAACAAGACTAGGAGAATCTCTAAGTCGCAACTGCATTCGATACAGCACAGCAGGCACAAATCCCGAGTCAAGAGCATCTAAAACGTCAACAGGACCGGCCCAATTCCTCCCTCAGTACCATAGTAAGAAACCTAAAAACAGGGGTCCGACAAATCGTACTAGCAGAGCAAGTACCAAGTACCCAGGATCAAAGACCTAACCAGCACTGCTAGCAGAGCAAGAACCAAGTACCAAGAACTACATCAGACGAAGGAAAGTGAGAAATCTACGCGAAGTGACTCGCAGCAAAGAAATCTCAATCCAACCACTAACGCCGGGACTATTACTAACCTTCTCAGCAACCACAAGAAACACACAAACCGCTCATGGAGAGACGAGAAGCAGTTCGCGTAGAAGACTTAAATCTGCCGCGGCGCTAAGTGTACTACTCTGTGATTGACTATCTGCATACTTGGCTCTCACTCAAAATATGTTCACTCTAAAAGCAACCTAGTATGTAACCATTCACAGGTACTGTAGCAGTGTAGCCAAGAAGAATCAAATTAGGTGAGAAAAGAAAGGGATCACAAACAGAGTATGAAGTTACACTCGACTAGATGCGCGAGCAAATGGCCTGCTGAATTACCGAAACTAACCTAAACTGTGCCTACATGCAAACAAGATGTGCAGAAGAAGGCTTACAAAATTACTAAGTTAAAAACATATCTGGATACATCACAGCGCCATTCCTGCTGGTGTCGTGGCGCAGGGCGCATTATTCCTTCCTTTCAGACTGCCTTGTGTTGTAGATAGGTCAAACGAGACTTGCTGAAGCGCTGCCACCACAGCCGCACGCTCTTCCACTGCGTCCAGATGCGCCTTCCATGCTTTTCCTAGTGATCGAGGCAGTCGAGATGGCGTGTCATGAAAGTACAGCAGACGGCCTTTGGATGGCGAGAAAGGACCTCCCCCTTTCCAGCAAAAGGCTTGAAGGGAGGACAGCTCCTCTGGTATCGAGATCCTGCTAGGTATGAAGGTTGGTATGGAGGTCAGGTACGGAGCTGCCAGGATGCCTTGGCGTAAGAGTGCAAAGGCACTCCCTAACCCACTCAAGGGCTAGGCTACGCCAGGGCACTGTTGCCATAGCTCTCACATAGCTATGGTGCCTGGCAGGGTAGGTGCCTCGTGGAAAGGATCAGCATCCACATGCCCAGACGTTGCGTCCTACTCAGCCGCAGCCGACAACCGGGCGCCGGCACCGCCGCTTCATCGTTAGCGCACATTTTTTGTGCAGCCGACACAATTTTTTTTGAAAGTCTGGCCGTGCTTTTTTTTTTTTTTTCCCAGAAGAGTACCATAAAAGAAACAAAATGGAGCCCAGGCTCGGCAAAACTCGGTGCGCTGTGAAAATCAGGGTCGGCAAAAACAGGCTCGCAGTACTTGGTCAGCTATCAAGTCCGAGCCTCGGCCGACTGGTATGGCGAGCCATGCCGAGGCTGGAGCTGCCAGGCGTACTTCTTGGCTGGCGAACCACCAGCGCGACTTTTTGTTTTTCTTTTTGGCTGGTGCCTCCAGCCATTGTGGTCCTATAGCCCGAAGAGCTAAAGGTGTGGCCAATGTAAGGTGTTAGCCTGCCAAGCCGTTGGTTGTGTGTTCGAGTCTTGTATTCGGATTGCACGTGCTTTCGCACTGTAACCGCCCTAGAGATTATCCTACCGGCAGTGTGGCTGTGTAGGATGAGTGTGGTTGGGTACACCGTGTCGCCGGATTTCCCTGTTGGGGTGGGTGAAGTGCTCATTTGGGGCTTTACTTTCACCCCAGCCCACTTAGGCTTATGGTTAGGTGTTAACCTGCCAAGCCGTTGGTTGTGTGTTCGAGTCTTGTATTCGGATTGCATGTGCTTTCACGCAGTAACCGCCGTAGAGATTATACTACGGCCAGTGTGGCTGTATAGGATGAGTGTGGTTGGGTACAGGATTTCCGTCAGCAGTCATGTTGGCGCTTCACTTTCACCCCTGCCCACTTAGCCTTATGGTCAGGTGTTAGCCTGCCAAGCCGTTGGTTGTGTGTTCAAGTCTTGTTTTCGGATTGCGCGCTGTATGGGCCAAATACTTGCGATGTATGGGCCAAATACTTGTGCCTACCCGTCGCTCAGTGGGTATCCAGGTGATGAAACTTGACGAGTGAAACCAATAAAAAACGGGAATCTTGAAACCCTGCGGTGGGGGCGTTTTTTTTTTTTTTTTGTGTGTCATCCTTGCGCAGGGGCCATGCTAATCTTCTCTGTATCGTTCCAATTTTAACGGATGTCCCGAAGGACTCTCAATCTATTTAATCTTTCTTGGTAGTACGCATCTATCTCATCCTCTCACTAGTCTATTTATAGTACGGGGGAACACCAACCAACCCGGATATCTCCCCAGCCCACGGGGTAGGTTTGCACCACAGCTGTGGTGCGAGAGCAAAGCTGTACCAGTCCCTCATCAGGGTGACGAGGGGTGGGCAGGCATTGCCGATGGGGGAAATGGGCGGTGCTAGCGACGAGCAATGGCCAGTCACTGCACCTCCCCCTACTCCCCTCCAACCCCACATTAGCGGTGTCTAATGGCCAATATTGTTGCTGCATAGCAGCCAACAACATCAGCCAAGGTCCTGCCAATGCTGGCTTGGGGGGCCAACGGGTTATCTCTAGCTGGTAGAACACCAATTCTGTTCCTCACCGCTTCTTCTCCCATCCCGGGCCCAGGTCCCAGTAGCACGGATTGGATGTAACGCCTCAATCGGGACGGGTCTCTGGAGAGGTGCAGAAAATCGTGTTTGATCTGCGTTTCTGCATCTCTGCATTCAGGCGCTTGATTCCACCCTCTTTGCCAGTGGGACCTCACCCCCAGCCGTTTTGGACGCCATATTGGTGCCCCTACCGTCTTCCCCCGAACATAACGCACCCTGAAAATGAACGTATGCAAGGCATGTTTCCGGCCCGATACAGTCAAAATGAGGGTGCGTTGTGTTCGGGGGAAGACGGTAGTGCCGCTGCATGCATCGGTCGCATGTGGCCTTGTAGCACGAGTAATATGTGTTTGCGTGGCCACTGTCCCGCCCAGGAGTGCTGCGCATCGTACTCGCGCACACATACCCTTCACTGCTGTTGCGTTACCTCGCGCAGGTACCCTTCGCTGCCGTTAACTTGCGCACGTACCCTTCGCTGCTGTTCGGTTAACCTGCGCACGTACCCTTCGCTGCTGTGCGGTGCATCTGCGCACGTGCCTTCGACATCCCTGCGTCGAATGCCATCGATCCGAATCTGGTCGGTGCTGCCGGGAAGGTGCGACTGATGATCTTCTACACACAGGATTTCCCACGTGGCATGACTCTTCCTTCGTGCGCTCGCTAGCTGTCGCTTGGGCCGGTAGCCACCGTAGGTATCTGCCCTCATAGCCGTCCCGGTTCATCCGCAGCGCTTACCGTCCACGTGTCTTCCTGTCCGCTCTCGTTCTTCCTGTAGAAGGAAAAGGTGCTTTCTTAGATTGAACAAATTCAGATATTATTCAAATGAGATATCTACTGCTCAATTGTGCCTATTTATTATTTTGTATTAATCATATTTGCATTAATATATTTGCATTAATTGCAAAAGAAAACGATTTCCGTTTTTTGTCATCTCATCAAATGTAAAATATAAATTGCAAATTTGATCATTCATCTATCACTCTCTCTCTCTCTCTCTCTCTCTAGCATGCAATAACGCGATAGGACTGTTGTCCTATTTTTCGTTGAACGATGCCGACTGGGTAGGTAGGGACTGGCGGCTGTGTGTCTATTGGAAGGACGACTCTGCCAGCAACTTGTGAGCGCTCGCGTGCTCTCCTCGCTCTCCCTTTCTCCTTAGCCCACACCTGCGCATCCCTCTATCAAAAAAAAAAAAAAAAAAAAAAAAAAGCTGTATTTTTCTCTCAATTGCTCATCCTAAAGAGCAGCTTTTTTTTTTTTTTTTTAACTAATTTTCACGTCTCCCTTCCTCCCCTCCCGACGTTTTTTATTTTTCCTTTGCTATTTTTTTTTTTTTTTTTCCTAAGGACGATGGCCTTGGGAGATTATCATCGGTCTAACCAGCCTAGGTGAAAATAAATAAATAAATAAAAATAAAAAAATAAAAAATTCCATCTTCTGTCTAATCTGACAGGGTGGGCTTCTCAGACGATCTGGGTTTCCAAGTCGCGTCAACGTATCGGGACTGCGTGATGGAGGAGATACATTCGGACTGGTCGAGCATTTTGAATGTATTGGACCAACTTCTAGATCCAGGTACATTACGAATTTTGTGCAGTGGAGCAAGGCCCTTCTCCTGTCCCTTTCTCCCCTCCTAGACGGGCTCATCCTGAAGTGCAGGTTTTCACCTCGGCCTTCCTCCCATACGTGTTTATTGTAAAATTTAGCCTTTTTTTTTTTTTGTTAAATCTTATTTTCTTGGAAATTGAAAAAAAAAAAAAAAAAACTAAGATTAATCGAAATTACAGTATTATGATCCGATCGACCTGTCAATTTCATACTCTGCATGTTTTCACATCTTTCACGTATCTTGCTGAGTCATTGACTGCATGTTTTCACATCTTTCACGTATTTTGCTGAGTCATTGACTGCATGTTTTCACATCTTTCACGTATCTTGCTGAGTCATTGATACATGGAAGATGTGAAAACATGCATGTACGTACGTTTAGCTGCTGTCTCCCTTGTTCTGGACGTGAGAAGTGAAATCAACTACGCTTCACTTTCCTTGTCGTACTACGACACCACGACACTACTCAACATTCTACATGCATTTGGACTCTTTCTGGACCAGGTGCAGGAGAGGAGGGCGCCAACATTTTGAATGTATCTGGACGATTACCAACTCCAGATACATGTAGATCGTTGTGTACTAGTGGAGCGAAGCTCACTCAGTTCTTCAGTCCGCGAAACGTCCTCGCACAGGGGTGAGAGGACAGATCCTCTCTTTTTTTTTCTTTTTTTTTTTTAAAGCAAGGGCCATGCTAATCTATCTTCTCTGTATCGTTCCAATTTTAACGGATGTCCCGAAAGATTGTTTTTTTTTTTTTTTCTGTTGTTGAAAGGTAATAATAAAAAAAAACGACCGCGTTAAAATCGCGATCTGTCAGTGATTAACGAGAGACTGAGAAGTCGTGTTTCATAGATTGCCTCTTTTTTTTTTTTTTTTGAAGATTGGCTAATTTTTGGGCTGTAGTTTTACGTGTCAAACTCGATATCGGGATAAGTTCACTTCTCACTTCAGGAAATACTAACACTAGGACTTTTTATTACTTTTATATGGACGTAATTGCAGTCAGATGCGTCCAGAATCGGCCGTAAATGTCGGCATATATATATAAGATAGAGCTACCGTACTGCGTGTACGGCCTAATTACTAGTATTATTGCTAATTAAGACTGCAATTTAATGACCAATTACAAGTAATTTTAATATAGTATAGTTTTTTTTTTTTTTTCCTCTCGTTTTTGTTTTCTCTCTCTCTTTTTTTTTTGTAGTTTTATTTTTTTGTTATTTATTTTTCAGTAAGTTGTCAATTGCATTGTCGTACATCTTACGTACAAGGGCAGCCACGTGGATGACAGGGTGAGCACTGGCGTGTTACAAGGACCCACTTGCACGCAGCGAAAAGGAAAAGAGGTAAAGTAAAGGAGGAGGAAACCAAACGTCACAGAGGCCAATAGAAAGAGAAAGGGATTCAGTCAAAGAAAGGACAAGGGAAGAGGAAGGCTTATCAGTCAAACACCAAATAACACACACACCATCTTTTTATGTATATATAATCTCTCTGCCTACGGTTTTACCGGGCAGTTCTGTTTGTGACGATATATATATATGACGATATATATATGTATGGCTGGCCTTGTACGTAAGAGGTGACGAACAGGTGGGGCTTTCCTTCCTTACTTCTTTTTCTTTTTCTTGTTTTGTTTTTCCGCCTTTGTATATATATATATATCGTCATATAGCCGCTCAACCTACATCCACGTGGGCGGCCTTGTACGCAAGAGGTTTTGAACAGGGGGAGTCTTGTAAGGAAGAAGATAAAAAATGAATTGATTTTTTTTTTTTTTTTTTGCCTTTTGCGCTCTGATATCTTTGTGAGTCGGTGAAACTCCGACGAAACAGTTTGTCACAGCCCCTCGTTTGTTGTCTTCTTCTCTCTCTCTCTGCCTACGGTTTACCGGGCAGTTCTGTTTGTGACGATATATATATATATATTGTCACAGCCCCTCGTTTGTTGTCCTCTTCTCTCTCTCTGCCTACGGTTTACCGGGCAGTTCTGTTTGTGACGATATATATATATCAAACAGAACTGCCCCAGGCTGCGCTGCGCGCCTATTGCTAGGCTATTGCTGTAAATAAAGGTACTAGGGGCCCTCTGCCCCACTCGAAAAAAAGAGAGAAACCGTATGGGCAGAGAGCGAGGGAGAAGAGGACCACAAACGAGGAGGGATTGTGACAAAAAACTGTTTCGTCGGAGTTTCACCGACTGACTGATCAGAAAGGAGGCAGGCTGAACCCTCTACACTGTGCGGAGTCCCCTACCTAACTAATTACACTCAGTAAGTGATATGATAATCGACCTTAACCCCGGTCGGTTGTGGGTAAGCGCCAACGACTGACTGCTACATACTGTATATATGCCAAACGCGAGCGAGGCTACCCACAAAACGGTCCGTGTAATGTAAATATTCCGTGTCATATTAAAAAAAAGAAAAAAAAAGAAAAAAAAGTTAAAAGAACCGTGTCATAATGTAACTTGGGAAAAAAACAAACACACACACACACACACACAAAAAAAAAAAAAAAAAAGGAAAAAGGATCGATGATCGATCGGATTAATTTGATCAATGTGTGTGTGTGTGTGCGTGTGCACGCGCGCCTGCGCACACACACAAAAAAATGAAAAACATGAAAACCAGATCGATGATTGATCGATTGAATCGATCGAATCCATTGGATCGATATCGATCGATCGAATCGATTGGATCGATATCGATCGATCGAATCCTCTCTGTGTAAGTGCGAGAGAGAGAGGGAGAGAGAGAGAGAGAGACAGTGTGTGTGCGCGAGAGCGCGCGTGTGTGCGTGTGTGTGGGCGTGTGTGTGTGTGTGTGGGCGTGTGTGTGTGTGTGTGTGTGTATGTGTGTATCTGTGTATCTGCGTGTGTGTGTGAACTGCGCGAGCTCTCTCTCTCGCCCGCCTGGTCGCTCACTCTCTCGCCCGCCCGGCGCCCTCTCCCCCGCCCGCTCGGAGTTGCCTGAAGCATATCACTCGCTCCGCGTCCGCCTGCCCGCCCGCCCGCCCGCCGCGGACAGGATTCCTCGGGTCCAGGGTACAACTTCCCCACCTTCAGATGGAGCAGACCTGCCCCTATCGTAGTTACCACCAGTTAGGCCAGTGAGGCGGAACATGATTCAGGGCATAGTCACAGTAGCACCTTTTCAACTACGCTCTGGACGTGATCGCCGTCAGATCCATCCAGATCCGCCCGTAATTTGCAGTCAGATACATCATCGAAAGTGCTAGGGTGAGTATTCCCTCAGAGGAAGAAAGGCGAACGCAAGCAAGAGCATCAACTAATATAGCCATCCTCAGTTCGTTTCCAAATTGAATATCGTTTTTCTTCCTGATTTTCTTACAGATTTCCCCCCTGGATGTATCTGGTCTCATTCTACAGTCGACGTTTCAAAATCTATCAATCGTGAAGCCTACCGTCTTCACCCGAATAGAACGCCCGGTCATTATAGCTGTATCTAGACCGAAAGTTACACCAATACAGCTATGATGACCGGGCGTTCTATTCGGGTGAAGACGGTAGCTTTTAATTGGAAAACCCCACAAACCGTTGAAATCCAGCCGTGTGTCTGAATCCAGATGGAACTAAATGAACGGGAAATTACTGTATTACACGGGCCCAGTAAGTTTCACGATTATATCTTACGGCTGACATCGGCTGTTACCTTGCTCCTAAAAAAAAAAAAAGAAAAAAAAAAAAAGGAAAGAAAAATCTGTTACAAAAGTCGAAAAAAAAAAGGTATATTCGTTTGAAAAAGTCGAAGAAACGGATCTTCCTGTAACTCCCCCTATATCATTTAACTACTTCTGAATCACTAATTACCTACACCAAAAGCAAATCGCAAACTTCGGCGATTTCTTCTCGTCATACCTCACGTCCCACTTTATTCAGCAGATTTAATATTTCCTTATTATTTTTAATGTTTTCTTTTTTTAGGACAGGTTCTTGATTTATTTACGTCAGCCTCGAACGCAAAGAGAGGGGGGGAAAAAAAAGAAAAAAGAAAAAAAACAGTTCCAACTTTTCGACAGATCTTCTTCTTCTTTTTTTTTTTTTTTAATAATTTGGACCATTTCTCGATTTATGCGTGTCATCCTTTTCGCGCAGGGGGCATGCTAATCTTCTCTCTCTCTGTATGGTTCCAATTTTCACGGATGTCCTGAAGGACCAGATCTAATTACCGTCCACAAGTCTTGAGAAGAGAGATTCGGAGAGAACACCAGAAAAGGGGTGGGGCTCAAATGACCCCCCCCCCCCCCCTTTTTTCCTTTGTGTTCGACACAAGCTGTGTGTGTTCTCTTCAGGACGATCGGACAGCCTTTCTTCCAACTCCCCCCCCCCCCCCCCCCCCCCCCCCCCCCCCCCCCCCCGAAGGAAGGGAGGTGGGTAAGAAAGCCAAATAAGAGGAAAGAATAGCGAAATAACAGAAGGGGGGCAGTATCCAGCCTGGAACTCAAATCGAGCAGTCGATCTCCTTGATCCTCACGGACAGTTCTTATTCTTATTGTAGAGCGCCTCTACCACATTTATATCATTCATTTAATATTAGGTTATTTCCTTCTCTGTTGAGTGTGGCCATCACGTTGACGGCCTTTTTTTTTCGAGCATCACCTATATTCGTTTTTTTTTTGTTGTTGTTTTTTTCCATATCTTTTATTGCAGTGCGTGAGCATTTCACGATTTGGAATGTAAATCTTCCACCGAATTTTTTTTGTCGACAGTCTAAGGATGACAACGACCTTGTCCCCCATTGGCAAAAAATCGAGTTGTCGCTCTCTCTCTCGAGATCACACCAACGGATGCACATAGAGGAGGGTGTCGCTTATACACATCTAGATGTGTATAAGAGACAGGCCATGAACAGCGCCAAGCCATGCAACCGCCAATCATCAAGAGCCGCAGATTAATTGCCACGTGTCATGTCCAGATCATCTCCTCCTCTAATCCACCGCTGTCAGTTACCACGTGTCAATCATCCAACGCATGCCACGTGTCAATCATCCGACGCATGCCACGTGTCAATCATCCAAATGCATGCCACGTGTCAATCATCCAGATGCACCGCTGTCAGTTGCCACGTGTCACGCCCTCTTGTCCTGCAATTATTCCATCTCCACCTGCTATCATCGTCAACAGCGGTAATTAAAAAATAATAAAAAAAAAAAAAAGAAATCATCGCATTCTGTTTGTTCTCGCTGCTGGTATCAGATCAGATGAGATCCTATTACGTCTACCCTCCAGGAGTTAGGCTGAGCTTGGCAGAGGACCACCAAATCCTTTCCCCGCCTTTCCGCTCAGAGTCCGCGAAACTGTCGAAAACGGCGGCGGCGGGGGCGCGCCCGCCGCCGCCACTTACTAGAAGTCCCCGTTCTGCGCCACGTGGCCGACGTCTGTGCATTCAATGCTTGGCCCCTCCTCCTCCTCCTACTCCTCCTCCTCCTCCTCCTCCTCCTCCTCCTCCTCCTCCTCCATCTCCTCCGCGATCTTCGCCTCCTCCTCCTCCTCGGCTTTCTCCCTCTTCTTCTTGCCGTATTACTTGGGGGGAAGAGGGGAAGTTATGCGGCCACGTAATCAGGGCATGGAGATCCGTAATTTTGGGAACCGTCAGTGGAGCGAGCGGCGTCGACATATTTGGCGCGCTTTGGACTGTGGGGTGTGGAGAGCTGGCGTTCGCCCGCCGATCGGGGGAATCCGAGGGGGAGAAAAGCGGTCGTCCGATCGGCCCACCGTCCAGCAGCTCAGCGGTCGCGGTGTGTGAGTGTTGGGATACCGGTCCGAGCGAGAGATGGCCGCCACATGGGAAAAGCGGTCGTCCGATCGGCCGACCGTCTAGCTCAGCGGTCGGGGTGTGTGAGTGTCGGAACACAACGACGGCTGAGTGTCCACGTGGCGATCGCAAAAGGACGATCTCAGCGGAATGCGCTGCAAGGGATGTCTTCTGCACGACGTCGATACGGTTGGAGTTTCAAGTGGGAGGAGGCTTGCACGGCCGGCCACGTGGCTCTGGTGCCGACCTCCTCGGGCTCCCGACGATAAGATCTGTTGCTGCGGCTGCGACGTCGGGACGCGGCGAGCTCCGCCGCTTGGCGTCGTCGTCGCGGCCGCGGCAAGTTTCGCGCCAAGTTGCGCCGACAGGGTGCCAGCGGCGACATGGTGCCACGTGCGACCTCGTCGGGCTTCTTCGCTGGCGGCGAACAACACGTTGGGCGCCATGGTGCCACGTGCAGCAAACTGGTGAGGCGGAGATCGAGGTGGATCTGGACCAGGAGGAGGTGGATAGTCCCTCCTCCCCCTCCCCCTCCTCCTCCTCCCCCTCCTCCTCCTCCCACTCTTCTTCTTCTACCTCCTCCCCTTCCACCTCTGCTTCCTGGACAAAAAGAGAGAAAGATCGTGTTGGCGGGGAAACTGAGAATAGTTCCCCTGATCATCAGCATCATCATCATCATCATCAATATGGTCAACAACACCATCATAATCATCATCATCATCATCATCACCAATATGATCAACAACAACACCGTCATCATCCTCATCCTCATCATCAGGAATTTGGCGGGAAGGAGAGTGACAGCGATTATGGCCGGAAGGAGAGTGACAGCGATTATGGCGGGAAGGAGAGTGAGAGTGGCAACTTCAGGTCGTCCCATGCAGGGCAGCAAGATCAGCATGCGGGGCAATGGCATCGCGAGGGCGATAGGGAGGAGGAGGAGGAGGAGGGGCAGAAGACCGGAGCATGGCGCAATAAGCAACCTGGGCACCATGAGCATCATCAGCATCAGCGTCAGTCGTTCTATTCGATCTTGGGAGTCGAGGCCAATGTGTCATTGGCGGAGGTGAAGGCCGCGTATCGACAGCTGGCAAGAAAATACCATCCAGATGTGTGCAGAGATGAAGATTCAGTGCACTGTGCGAGAATGTTCATCGAAATTCAGAAAGCTTACGAGGTCTTGTCCGATCCCACGAAACGGGCGATGTACGATTACGCGCAGAGAAACCTCCAAGCAGCGTCTCAATGGGGAGGAGGAGGAGGAGGAGGAGGGGGAGGGGGGAGGGAACACAGGGGACCGACGATGCGAAAGGGCCGAATCAACCCGTGGGAAGTGGAGGTGCCTGAGTGGATGACTGCAGAGGAACAGGTCAGCTATTATCTTCTTTTTAATCTCTGCTGCTTGATCTCTTCCACATTGCCAGCTTGGAACCCTGCTGCCTGTCGTTGATTGCTTGCGTTGTGGACCCCAGGTCCAACTACCGTCTTCCCCCGAACATAACGCTAACGCACCCTTAAAATGAATGTATACAAGTTATATTTCTGGCCAGATACAGCCAAAATGAGGGTGCATTGTGTTCGGGGGAGGACGGTAGCAAAGAGGATCCGGATGAAATGCCTGAATCTCTTAAGTGTTTGTGGAGAGGTGCAGGAAATCGAGATTGAACTGCTTTTCTGCATCTCTGCTGAGAACATGTCCAGATTCAGACCACTAGTACCTTTGGCACGTGGGAAAATAGCGGGCCTCCGGTGGGCCGCCGACCTTTTCGGAGGCCGAAACCTCCGAAACGAAACGATGGCCGCCGATCAGATTTATCAATGGCAGTCGTCGTCGGGCCCGGCCTCCGTATCTTTAGGAGTTATTTTCGCACGCGGGAAAGGTACTAGTGGTTAATCAAATCCTCTTTGCTCGAGGATTTTCTAGTCAATACGTCTGGGGCTGTCTGATTGGCTGTGGCTGCTTGGCGCACTGATTGCCATGAGGAAGTGCAATTTTTTTTTTTCTTTCTTTATTTGGGGGGGGTGGGGATGGAGTGGGGGGATTGGGTGGGTGTACGATGTAAAGTTGTGGAGACCCGGAAATGGAAGCCGCACTCATGGCAGACTCACACTACTACGTAAACTGTGGCCAGATACATCCAGGTATGGCATGAATGCGGTCAGATACATTTGAGATACTGCTAGTGTGAGTACGCCCTCAGTCCGGAATGTGGCTGAATGGTACTACACACGTGTAACTGTCAATGAAGAGATCACGAGTTCAGATCCTGCAGAATTGGACAAATACATGCAATCAGGCTCGCTTTCTTTCCACTTCGCACACATGCAAACAGATGGAAATTCTCACTGGCGCAGGGCGCCCACTCAAAGCTTAGAGATATGGAAATCAAGAACACAGTTCGGATGCAAGTTCTCTTCAACAGGTTATGGCGCATCAGCGCCTGAACATCCCAACCTTCGTCACAGTGTCCAACCCCACTGTTCACACACGCTCACTCTGGATCACCCTGAATACCACCACACGTGTACACTACGTCTAACTTCCTCCTACAGTGGCTATGGCCGCACTACCACTACTGACTAGCGCTACGATATCCCTTCAGCCCACTTCGTCTTCGGGCAACCTGCAGGCCACCTTCGCACAAGACGCTGTAGCAGCACTTCCACATGGCTTACGCAGCGAATGAATGAATGGCTGGGCGCTGCCTCTTGATTTATACTTCTGTAACTCATTGGTCTGCCCCTTTCCCAGGCCCTTGGTGTACACAGTCCCACACGGTACTTGCTTGACTGGACTCTTGACTGACCGGGACCGGTACCGCCGACTGCATGGGTTTGCACTGCCAACTCGATGCAGTCGCACTGCCGACGTAGTGCAGTTGGGCTCACCACTTGCCCACTTGCCTCTGACTAACGTGAGACACTTCGAAAGGCCACTTCCGAACCTTCCGGAAGTCTGTGGACTTGGCCTTCCGGATACTGAAGCAGCTACGACCTTGACCTTTCAGGACTGTAGCAGCTACGACCTTGACCTTTCAGAATACCTACAGCTATGACCTCTACAAAGCTGGGACTCCTACTCGACAGACCTACAGATCGAACCCCTACCACTACACAGACCTACGACAGGTGACAAACAACTACCAAAACACAGGTCACGGGTTCAAACACTCGTGTCGGCTCGATACTGTACATGGGCAAAGTGAGGTCTGGGGATCGAACTCTAGGGCCCGCATGTGTGACTGCAGAAAGGTGAAAACCGTTTCACTCTCGCCGGCCTAAATTCGAGGTCTTCCGAGAATGTTTCAGTCTAAGGTAGGACCTTTACCCTTCTTATCTCTTTCGTAGGCTCGTACTATATCGGGAGCTGTCTCTAGAAGTTCTGTTTGCGTGAACCAGTGGTCATCTTATGGCTCTTGATAGGCAAATCTGACTTTGTACTGTTTCTGGGGACAACCTCTACCTCCTGTCCTGAAGACATCCTCACCTACTATCCCTTCAATGTCATATCTTCCATCCATGTATGGAGGAATCATAGATCTGCGTGATGGGAACTGTTGGCTTGTGACGCAAGGTAACAACTTTGATCCATGGAACACTGGGTAGGTGTGGAGGTGTGCTGAGATCTCAATAGTATAGGACGGCCCATCTTCTCCGCCGTTGACTTCTAGGACTGGCCACAGTCCTCTATACGCAGACAACAACTTTTGTGAGATGTTTTCCTCAGGGCCAAAATCTTTTGACTTGACCCAAACTAAGTCGCCTACTTGAAACTGTGAGGGGCGACGGTGCTTGTTAGCTTGCTCTATCATTCTATGCTGGGCTTTCCTGAGGTTGTCAACAACGGTAGCTATCTCTTGCTCGTGCTGTATCGCAAACCCTCGTGTACTGGGTGGTAGCCTCTGAATCTGATCCCGGTTAAGTCCCTCGAACGGTCTGTGTGGTCTAAAGGACTTGTGCAGTTCGTTTGGAGTGCGACACGTAGACAAGTGCACGCTATTATTGTAGGCACCGACTACCTTTGGGAGCATCTCATCCTAGTTGACCTGATCGGGCCTAATGTACATTCTAAGAACTTGCCGCAAGAGCTTGTTCATCTGTCCAGTCTGGCCGTTAGTCTCAGGATGACGACCTGATGACATTCAGCAACTTTGAGCCATAAACTTTCATCAGTTCCTGCCAGTTCTGACTAGTGAATCTGGTATCCTTGTTACTAACTATCGACAGTGGTATACCATGCTCACTGACCCAATGGTCGAAAAACTTATGCTACTAAGTCTGTACGTGCCTCTGTAGGCAAAGGAACAAAAACTGCATATTTGCTAAATCTATCGACTATGACCACGACTTGACTTTTGCCATGCCTACTCTTGACCTGAGAATCCATAAAGTCAATGGACACATAATCTCCGGGTCTATCAGGAATAGGCAAGGGTCTGAGAAGATCAAGAGGGCTCGCGTAGTAGTCTTGTTTCAATGACAGACTTTACAACTGCGGACATACTCTATGCAGTCAGCCTTCATACA
>BFEA01000117.1:1479246-1491065 GCA_003427395.1 Chara braunii
CTCTCTCTCTCTCTCTCTCTCTCTCTCTCTCTCTCTCTCTCTCTCTCTCTCTCTCTCTTTTCGTTGTCTTCTGTGCAGGTACGCAGCACCTCCTTCCGCAACGCAGCTATGGCGGACTTCACTCCTCTGATGGCGCACCTCAGCTATGGCGCCTAACTGGCGCGCGTCTCCTCCCTTGCTGGCAACAGCGATGGCGCGTGGGGTAACGGGAACCAGCTCCGATACCAATGCAATCAGGCTCGCTTTCTTTCCACTTCGCACACATGCAAACAGATGGAAATTCACACTGGCGCAGGGCGCCCACTCGAAGCTTACCGATATGGAAATCAAGAACACAGTTCGGATGCGAGTTCTCTTCAACAGGCTATGGCGCATCAGCGCCTGAACATCCCAACCTTCGTCACTGTGTCCAACCGCACTGTTCACACACACTCACTCTGGATCACCCTGAATACCACCACACACGTACACTATGTCTAACTTCCTCCTACAGCGGCTATGGCCGCACTACCAGTACTGACTAGGGCTACGATCTCCCTTCAGCCCACTTCGTCTTCGGGCAACCTGCAGACCACCTTCGCACAAGACGCTGAAGCAGCGCTTCCGCATGGCTTACGAAGCAAATGAATGAATGGCTGGGCACTGCCTCTTGATTTATACTTCTTTAACTCGTTGGTCTGCCCGTTTCCCAGGCCCTTGGTGTACACAGTCCCACACGGTACTTGCTTGACTGGACTCTGACTGACAGGGACTGGTACCGCCGACTGCATGGGTTTGCACTGCCAACTCGATGCAGTCGCACTGCTGACGTAGTGCAGTTGGGCTCACCACTGCCCACTTGCCTCTGACTAACGTGAGACACTTTGAAAGGCCACTTCTGGACTTGGCCTTCGGGTACTGTAGCAGCTACGACCTTGACCTTTCAGGACTGTAGCAGCTACGACCTTGACCTTTCAGAATACCTACAGCTACGACCTCTACAAAGCTGGGACTCCTACCCGACAGACCTACAGATTGAACCCCTACCACTACACAGACCTTCGGCAGGTGACAAACAACTACCAAAACACAGGTCACGGGTTCATACACTCAGGTGTCGGCTCGATACTGTACATCGGCAAAGTGAGGTCTGGGGATCGAACTCTCGGGCCCGCATCTGTGACTGCAGAAAGGTGAAAACCGTTTCATACATAGCCCTTTTTTTCAAAAATAAAAATAAAAATAGAAATGTGGAGATCGGGAAATGGAAGTGCGAATGTACCAACGGGTCTAGCTCAGTGGTACACCCATCAACTGTTGGAATACAGACCCAAGTTCGATCCAGATACTGTCAGATGAACAGAACAAAATGACTCAGGTTTACCTGGGGCTGGTCAGTTCAATGATGATCTCTCAAGGCCATCGCCCTTCTTTTTTTTTTCTTTTTTGTTTTTGTCCGTGTCATCCTTGCGCAGGGGCCATGCTAATCTTCTCTGTATCGTTCCAATTTTAACAGATGTCCTGAATGACACTCCCTTCTTTTTTTGTGGGAGCGCATGTGTCTGAATGGTACACACGTATAACTGTCAATGAACTGTCAATGAACTGTCAATGAAGAGATTAAAGAGTTCAAGTCCGATCAGACAAGACGTACCCCTTCTTTTCAAAAATGAAAAGTCAGAACAAATGGCAGTGGCCATTGGCACAGGTACGCCACTAGCAAAAAGGATTGGATTAAACCACCAGTACTTGGTCCAGCTATCGGCTGTGGAAAAAAATAGAGTAGAAACGTTTCTAGTTGGATGAATTTGGCGCGTTAACTGGCACGACTTTAGGAAGAACTGGTGGTTTAAGCCCCTGAATCTGGATAGGTTTTGTGCAGAAATGCAGAAAAGCAGACCAATTGTGAATTGTCTGCCCCTCTACCCAAACACGTCTACATTCAGGCATTACATCCAATTCTCTTTCCTAGTGGGACCTCACCCAATTCTCTTCCTAGTGGGACCTCGCCCCAGGACCGCCAACCACAATGGGACTGTATGTCTTTGTTTTTCCCTTCCCTTTTCCATTCTCTGTGCCCACTGCTGAAGGCCAAATACACATAGCAATGGGCCTCGTTCCACTCCTCACCTTTAGACATGTATCTGGAGTGTTCAATGTGAAACCACCAGCACCTACCGCATTTTTTGGGCGCCGCCAGTACACATAATTTTCGGAGGCTAGGCCTACTTGACCACAATGGCTGGCAGTGCCAGCCAAAACGGAAGAAAGTGCGCCGCTGGCGGTTCGGAAAAGCTTGGCGCGCAGTAAGGCGCCTCCAGGCGCGGGTGTACTGGTGGTTTAACTCATGGATGAGTCGGCCTGCCGCATGGGTCTGTATTCATTTGAAACAGCACGACCTAAAAACACCCTATGTCCTGGTGGTTATTCCATAAATCTGGTTCAGATTCTTCACTGTCTTTCTGTTGTATGAGTCTGCCCACTTTCCGAAGTATGGTCACGAAAAAGAAGTTGGCACTAGAAGTGATGATCGTCCTATTCAAAAATGTGGGCGATGGATCAAATCTTTGTACCACCTTCTATTGACAAACTTCGTGAAGAATATAGGGGCTCGTTAGACACTCCTTGGGGCGTCCTCGGGGCCAAAGGAAGTTTCCTTGGGGGTTTTGAAGGAAATTCCCGTCGTCGTTCCACCTATCCTTGGGGTGGTCTCCCACGGATGATTCCTTTTGGCCGCGGGCGGCCATTTTCATAATATTATAGTCAGCCGCGGGGGGGACAATGCCTTGGTCCATTGGGTGATGTCCGTCTTGCTACAGTGTGGTCCACCCGCTGAAGACGGGAAATTTTGAAAGGCGCTGGCGACCGGAAACCCCCCCCCCTTAAAAAGCAATGGACCTCCTTGTTCGAAAATCAAATTTCAAATTGGGTGCTGGACGTCACGACGGGGATGTGGGGCAGGTGGCGTTCATATCTGCGACGGTGGAAACAGGCATTTGCAGCGACGCAGTGGAGTCCTCGTACGTCGTCACGACTTTGTGAGCGCCCGGTAAGGTCCATCGCCATTGCCTCTGCATGCTACCGCACCTATGTGTTGAGTCGAGCACACACGGGGAACGTCGTCGGGGACTTGGTGCTGAGGTTACCGTGGTCGTGGCGAGTTGGTAGGCTGTTGTATTTTCGTGGTTCATGAGCATTGCAACATGCGTGCCGATGGAGGGCGGCAGCGACGACGAACGTGCGAAGTTGACGACAATCAGAAGACGGCCGTGCTCGTTTGTTGCGAGCAGGAGAGGGCATTGGGCAGAATGAGAGCACAGATCCGCGCACGAAGGAGGAAGACGCCACGGGTTGCAGTGTTCAGCTGAGTATGTCACCACATGTCTTTCGGGCGATGGATCGTATCCAGTGTGGATGAACGCTTGCGGGATGCGCTGTCGAGGTCAATATCGATCCATCGTCTTCTCTGTTGGAGGCCTTCAATGGAGGTCGGCCATCAACGATAGAGGAAGCACACGTGGAACAGGAGGACCACGACGAGCAAAATTGCAACTAGGAGCAGTAGTGGCAACCTTCAACAACACGTACGATAGGGCCGTAATTCTACGACGACGGGGAAGGTCCACCGAACGGCGACAATGAAGGGAGCAGACGGTAGGGGACAACATACAATACACGCACTCTAACGGGTCGTACGCCCTTGCACTGCGAGCCGGGCCTTGGCCTGTGCGGTGGCTTCTGGAGTGGTCCACTGAAGACCTGCTCTTCGCCTGTCGCCCGTCCATGCTGATGTCCTTCTTCGCAGACTGCCTCTTACGTGTACGTCCAGGCACCTTGCCGAGGATGCAAACGTGGAAGAAGACAAGAAGGACAATCAAAAGGATGACCAGGAGCAGCAGCGACAGCCTTCGAAAGACGTCGGCCATGAAAGGCAAGTGGGGAAGGGCAGTAGCTAGATGATGAAGGTACACCTCCAGCAAATGACGATGAAGAGGGCTGCAAATGGCAGACCACAGCATGGGACAAACGCCTTGTAACATTTTTTGTTGCGGAATACAGTGGCGATTGGAGCAAGGGGGGTCGGCATAAGTATTCAAATTTGTCGACCGTTCGACCCTTTTCCGTTTGGTGGCACGCACTGTGATTGAGAACAGTGGTCGACGACGTCCGCGGGGGCCGGCCGGGCACCAACGGTTACCGTTGGGCCGTTGGCGTAAGGTTCCTGGAAGCCGAACGTTGAAGATCCATGATGTCTGTGCTCTGCCTGGTAGGAACTCCAATGGACCAGCCGACGAAAATTTCATGTCGACGACGGGTGCCCTTGCCACTCTGATTATCGCGGATCCTTGACCTCCAAGGGACCTAGGGAGTTCCCTTGGGGAATGCCACCAAATGGCTCTGTAGCCCGAGGACGCCCCGAGGATTCCCCTAGGAAATGTTTTCACTTTTTTTTTTGGTTTTCATCCCCGAGGGTAAGTGGAACGAAATTTTCCTCGCGGGATTTACGCACCCGAGGAGTGTCCAACGAGCCCCATAAGGACCTGCAAATTGTTGAAAGAACTATAGAGCACACAATTCAAATTATACTTGGTAGTAAATTTCCTAAGGGACTGATCTACAGGATGTCTCCGAGGGACTGAGAAGAACTAAAGAAACAATTGCAAGAATTGTTAAGGACCTTAAAAGTCCCCTCCTTATGGCGCCCTTGTTCTCTTCGTCCTTAAGGAGCATGGTGGACTTAGTCTCTGCATCAATTATTGAAGACTATCGAGGACTGAATGCTGTAACTGTCAAAAATGCATAACCGTTATCTTAAATCGATGATTTGCTAGAGCAACTATAGGGTTGTATGTTTCAAAGATTGACCTAAAATGTGGCTACCATTTGATCGAGGTGGCCCTGGAGAATCAATATGAGATGGCGTTTCGAACGAGACATTGACATTATGAGTTCGTAGACTAACTACAAGGTTGCAAGTACTTTTCAAAGATTGACCTCAAGTCTGGCTACCATTAGATTAAGGTGGCCTTGGAGAATCAATATGAGACGACGTTTCGCACAAGGTATTGACATTATGAGTTCATGGTCATGCCTTTCGGTGTCACTAATGCCCCTGCAACTTCCTAGTGGTTAATAAAGGAGCTTTTTCGCTAATGGCTGGATCAATTCGTAGTTGTTGTCATGAGACATAAATTTTTACAGCAAGTTGGGGGAAGAGGATGAAAAGCACCTACGGTTGGTCCTGCAGAAACTAAGAGAAGGTAATTTCAAAATTAATCCTAAGAAGTCAAAATTTCATGGCTACGATCCGGACGTCCGGACGGTCTGGATTTAGTGTGGAATCCAGACGTCCGGTCTGGAAGGTCCGGATCTGACAAATTTCGAGAAAAAAAAAAAAAAAAAAAAAGTCCAGGACCCTTCCCCATTGAGGAGCCAAGCCCCCAAAATTGTTTTGGGGGGTTTTCAGGCCCGTTTATGCTTTTTTGGGGGGCCTGGACATGCTCTCTCTCTGTAGTAACTTATTAGACAACCCCAATTTTTTAATTATTAATAATTCGTTACCTTTTACAATTTTATTAGTTTTTAAAGTCTTTTTTTAAGATTTTTATAGTTTTTGACTTTTAACTCAAGTTTGGTTAGGAATTCTGACATGACTCTGAGGCAAAAGTGGTTTGCATTGTTATTCTGCGCAACATACTTTTTTTTCAGATTTTTTTATTCTTATTTTTTTTAATGGTCCGGACATTTCCGGACCTGTCCAGACGTCCGGACCGTCCGGATCCCCCCATGTCCGGAGGTCCGGAAACTACCGGACAGGGGTCCGGTTCCATCTCCAGAAATGTCCGGGTCCGGCGTAGCCATGCAAAATTTGCTACGCCCAAAGTATTGTACGCCCAGAGTACTGTACTTGGGCCATATAGTGAATGAAGGACTTAAGGCCAAAAGAAAGGAAATTGCTGCAATTACGGACGGACCCAGGCTAAAGGCACTCACCGAATTGCATTCCTTTCTAGGTCTAACAAGCTATTACAGGAACTCCGTCAGGAAGGTTTAGCAAGCTATTACAAGACTAAGACTCCATGAGGATCATCTTCATTATAGTTGCACCTACGAGAAAACTGTATAAGAAAGTGACTATTTTGGGGGGTGAGAGTTTTTTCAGATATTCTATGTGATGGAGATAGAGTCATTATTTAAACCACCAGTGCTTGGCCAAGCCACTGGTCGTGGAAAAAAATAGAGTAGAAATGTGTGTAGTCTGATGAATTGGGTTCCTTCTGTAGTGGCCTGTACGTTTCCTAAAGTCACGGCTTGTTCACGGGCACGACTTTAGGAAGTACTGGTGGTTGTTTAACCACCACTCCAACAAGCCTTCATTGTAGCACTGAACTTGACGACAAGTAATGGGCCTGAAGCTACAATATTCAGGCAAGGAGGAGGCTTGGAGGGAAAAGATTGGTGGGCCCAGGAAAATCTCTTGACATCGAAATTGGCGAGGTGGAGGGAAAAAAATCAGAAACGAGAAACTCAGCTGGATAGGGTTATTTACTTAGAAGGCCCTGCCTTACGGGCAGAGCACAAAAGAGAACGGGAAGAGAAAAAGAAGACAAATGCAAATTTGGATGGAATATTAATCGGATACATCCTGGAAAGTGCTAGTGTGAGTATGCCCTCCGTGAGGGCCTTCCCGTTGGATGAGAAGAAAAACAAAAGAATTAAAAAGAAAAACAAAGATTTGTTGGTGATAAAGGTTAGATACATTCTGGAAAGTACTAGTGTGAGTATGCCCTCGGTGAGGGCATTTCTCAAGAACCTGGATTACGCCCTGCCTCGCTGGCAGGGCATTGAGAAAGAAAGAAAAAAAGAGGGAAAAAAAAAAAAGATTTGGCCCCAATAGTGGTCAAATACATTTTGGTGAGCACGTATGCCCTCTGTGAGGGCCTTCTTTTTTTTTTTTTTTTACATGAAGTGAGGGCCTTCCCCGCAATCGTTGGTCTGAATTTCGTTTTTTTTCCCTTTTATTTATTTATTTATTTGTTTCCTTGTCCCATTTATGCCATCTGCTGGCACGAGCTGCAGCACTTCAGTTGATACCGGTACCTCTATATTTCTTTTGGAGTGCAGTTACTGTAGATGGTAGGCTTGGGAAGATGCAAATTTTGGTTCGACAATCTAGGGTCCGATGGAGTGGTGGTTTAAGAAGCTATAAAGAATACTAACTCATTATTGTGTCTTAAACCACCAGTACATCCAGCTACCGTGAAGAGGCCGCCCGCCATTGATTGGATTTATCTATGCCAATTCTACGGTGCTGGGAAAAAAATTCTTAGGCGACGAGTTTCTTTTTAGCAAGGTTGGGGCCGTGTACTGGCGGTTTAAGGATCGTTGGGCCCTCCCTACCTTCGATTCTGGCAAATGATGCGATTCAATAAGGGATTGAGGCATTCTTGTAGCAAGATGATGGTAAGGGCTATAAACCAATTAAGTTGATATCTAAGCGCCTACCTTATGAAAAAGTGGTTGAGTTTACATGTGAGAGGGGACTGCATGTTAGAAACCCTCACCACTTGGAAGCACTACTTATTAGGCAGACACTTCAAGGTCTACTTAGACCATAAGACATTGAAGTGGCTTAAAACACCAGTATCTACACATCGGCCTGCGGGTGTCGGCATGAAACCTGCACCACTTTATAGGCTGCCAATTTTTTTCCAACGGCGCCCCTGGCCGCACGGCGCCTTCGAGTTTTGCTTGTGGCGACAAAAACTGTCTGCAAGGCTGGGGCCGTGTACTAGCGATTTAAGACAGCTATGGTTGTCTAATAAGTGGGTTAGATGGTTTGGGATAATTGAGACCTTTGGTTTGGAACTAAAGACCATCAAAGGTAAGTACAAAGTGGTGGCGGATGCACTCCTACAGTGATCTGATTTCTTTGGTGCTATAGTTACCTATCTTGGAGGTCATTGCTGAAAGATTTTGAAGTAGGCAATGTTTATTTGTCTACCAGCTGAAGCGAAAACAAAATCAGTAAAGCAGAGCAGATCCTTTGGGTACTTGAATATGGATTCCCAAAGACAATTGTGTCTGATAGAGATGTGCAATTTACAGGACAACAATGGCAAAGGTTAATGGAAGTATACGGCACTCAACTATGTTTTTGGGCAGACATCCTGAGACCAATGGTCAGACTGAGCAAATGAACTGATTGTGTCAGCAGCTTCTATGCATGTATGTATATCCTGTCCAGATTGATTGGGATGAGAACTTACATAAGATAGCAAGTGTGTATAAAAACTTTGTTGAGCATTGGACCAGGTCTGAACACCGGATGCTGAACCTCTTGGTAGCATCCGGACGACCGGATAACCAAAAAATCCCCGAAATTTTGAACATGTCAAACGATGTCCTGTCCATCTGCCTGTTCAAATGACTACATTTTTCTTGGGGGGGGGGGGGACAGTGGAGTCTAGTGGGCCTCATAGCCTTACAAACTACAACTGCTGCACAAGAGAGAGCATATGAGAGAGAGAGAGAGAGTTGAACATTAGTAGGAGGAGGTGGAGGAGGGGTGAAGAAGATGGGTAGGAGTAAGACTGATGGTAACGAAGACGAGGAGGAAGAGGAGAGTGAATGAGGAGTAGTAAGAGATTGTGAAACTGAGAGTAACGAAGACGAGGAGGGAGAGGAGAGTGAAGAACGAGGAGTATAACGAGGAAGAGAGAGGTGGGTGAAGAAGACGACGACGAGTGGCATATTGTAAGACAAAGAAGAAGAGTGGTGGTAGTAGTAGTAGTAGTAGTAGTAGTAGTAGTAGTAGTAAGACCGAGAAGGAATGGAAAAAAAATCCTCATGCACATGGTGTGTGAGCGGGACCATGAAGAGAATCAGGGAGAGGAGGTTGACGAAGAGGAGGAGAAAAAGATTGTGAGACCAAGACTTCAAGACCAGAATGAGGAGTAACATGGAGGGGAAAAGAAAACGTGCACCAGATGGCGTGCGAGCGGGAGCATGACGGGGAGGAAGAGGAGGAGAAAAAGATTGTGAGACCAAGACTTCAAGACCAGAATGAGGAGTAACATGGAGGGGAAAAGAAAACGTGCACCAGATGGCGTGCGAGCGGGAGCATGACGGGGAGGAGGGAGAGGGGGGGGACGGAGATGATGATGAGGATAACGGTGACAAGTAGGGGGGAGAGAGAGAGAGAGAGAGAGAGAGAGAGAGAGAGAGAGAGAGAGAGAGAGAGAGAGAGAGAGCCTGTAGCTGCTGCTCTCTCCACTACGCCCACAACTCCACATGCTGCTGGCTCCACTGCGCCCAGCTGCTCCACCGTGCAGCTCCACACATGCTATCAAGATGAAGGCGGCATGGGGAAGGGCGATGGAGTCTTGCAAGGGGGACCCTTGTGAAGAGCAAGTTGGCGCAGGCTTCGAGTTCCAAGGTTTGGGTGGCGGGCTGCGAATTTGAACTTTGAAGGCTGCGAGAGGTTGACCGCCCTATCTGAACCTGCGACCTGTGGGGTAAAAGTGTTTTCAATGTCGCCTCCTTCCGCCCTCTCTAGATCCTAGACAGGGCTGTTAGAAATCTGTCCGCTGTTTTTCCGTAGTGTCCCAGGATTGAAGGGAAACAACCTGGACCGCCAACAACATTTCCCCCTAGCCCCCTGTATTTGCCCACCATTCGAACGCTGGACTAAAAATACCAGGCCGCCAATCGGACTTCGGACTCCAATCGGTTTGAATCCTGTCCAGTGGCGCGGATTGTAGCTGTGGTTCATAAGTTACTGGGCGAAGGCGAAGGCACTGCAAAAGGGATGGCAACTAGAAGACCTATAGATTCTCCAGGTTTCTATGAGCAAGAGATAGTGAAAGTTGAAGAGAACATAAAGAACGCTCAGACTCAAATGATCGAAGAAGCAAATAAACATAGAAGACCCTGAAGCTTCAAAGAAGGGGATTTGCTTTGCATGAAGTCAAATGGTTTCTCTCTAGAGAAAGGAATCACACAACAACTGCTACCTGTCCACCATGGCCCGTGGGAAGTTCTCAAGGTAATTGGGGATCAGGATGGACCGTAATATCTCTTTGATTTACCCCCACATCTCAGGATCTATCCCGCTTTCCATGCATCTAAATTACTACCTTGCATTGAAGGATATGACTTTCCCAGTCATCCGTCTATGTTCCCATTTTCTATGAACGGAGAGCACCAAGTTGAAAGGATCTTGGAATATGGGTTTTTCTCTACAGGAGAAGGGGAGGACCTTAGGCGCAGTATAAGGTTAAGTTCACCAACCAACCTGAGTATGAAGTCAGATGGTTTATCAGGCTCCAGGGTCAAACGAGGCAACCTGTGCCCCTACGTGAGAATAGTTGACTCTTGGAAAATCATGTGTCAGGCCCAACTCAGGAAAAGCAGACTAAGAGTCATAGGCTTTCTAGCAGTCAACCGCAGCCATTGATCTGATGCACAATCAAGGGCTGTTTGCATTGATCCAGAAGATTCCAGGGCCTACTGGGTCCCGACACACGGAGGTGAACAGCGAATCTGGGCCACCCAGATCAAGAAATCTCCACAGTTGGAGGAGGAAAGTGGAGGCAGGCCACGGCTGGTCAGCGTTTCAAAAGAGTGGCCAGCCCCAACAGCTCATTCATTTTGGCTTGTGTGGACTGGTGGCCAAAGTGCTGCTGGGCGAGGTAGAGAGGAGACTAAGGATGGCGCCACGGAGAGGAAGACAGTGCCAGCCCAGGAAGGGGAGGGAGAGTGGTAGCGATAGCTAGGAAGGGCGCCTGGTGCCATAGCTGTAGCATAGATGTAGGGCGAGGAAGAGGATGGCCACGACTGTGAGTGGAGAGAGAGTGAGAGAGTGGAAAGCTTTCCTTGACATACCTGTGCACTGGTGATACCGTAGCGGCTGCTGGTTATATCAGGAGGCTGAAGAGTGTGCGCTGGTGATACCGTAGCTGCTGCTGGTTATATGAGGAGGCTGAAGAGTGTAGGCGCCAACCTCCATAGCCAGCATTAATGCTGGAGGTTAGGCACCATAGTTGATACCTGTAGAGAGACTTCGTCTATGTCTTTAGGGAGAGGCTTGCATTGTTGAGGTGGCAAGTAGGTGGAGGAAAGCTCCCAGAGGCGAAGAGCCGTTTCAATTGTATTATTAATTTATTATGGATTAATAATGAAACTATCCCCCCTCTCTCTCGAGTGCTTCTCTACACTGTGACTACATTGAGTGTTTTGGGACATGTTCTGCATTGTGAGCTGTCCCATTTGAGTACATTGTGAATGCTCGCATGATCGAGCTGTGAAGCTTCTCATTATTGACGGGCTCTTTGCACTTGAATCCTTGCCCGTCTTCTTCCCCCTACACTTACAGAAATTGCTAATGTGAGAATTGGGCGATCCGGTCTGCCCGTGGTCCTACTGGGCCGACGATCCGGATTTTCGCGCAATCTCAAGACTTCAAGACTTTAAGAGCCCGTGACGATCCGAGCCATCGTCCCAGTAGGACTGCGGGGAAAAGAGGGCCCGTCATGAAAGAACTGCCCCAGAACCTGCTTGCCATTGGCCCGTTGCAGGGTGGCGCTATGGCCCTACTCACTTCGAATGGCGCGTTGGGTTGAGGGCTCCTGACTTCCCGTTGGGTTGAGGGCTGGCCGTACACCTGCCCGACAAACGCCCCGCGGAACCCAGCGAACACGACAAACTACTCTATGCAGGAACACTCTATGTGACAAACTCTACGCTCCACTCACCTCCGCTCTGTCGTGCTGTTACTCGCTGTCGAAGACGCCCTCTCTCTCTCTCTCTCTCTCTCTCTCTCTCTCTCTCTCTCTCTC
>BFEA01000117.1:1533235-1550541 GCA_003427395.1 Chara braunii
AAAAAAAAAAAAAAAAAAAACCACAGACAGACGTACACACATACACGTACGTTTGTTCAATCGAGGGTTTGAATCGAGACTCAGTTGTCGATAACAGGGCTGGAATGGAGATCTTGACATACTGACAGACAGATGAGTGAACCCCTTTTAGGTTGACCTGTAGTCAGTTCCTGTAGTAATTTGGGGGGCTTTTGTGTTCACAAAAATATGCGGTATGCACTTGTCTGATGGCGTAATCACACTGAGGGTGCGGTTTGAAATGTCTGTGATGCATGAACGAAAAAGAAAGACCATGGGGGTGTGCTTTAGAAAGTCTGGAAGACCCCCATATATACTTCAGAAATGTAGAACGTCTGGAAGACCCCCATAATTTTTTTGTTTGCATGGCAAGTGAGTCTGTCCCTATTATCTATCTTTTCTTCGGTCTATTATCGATTTTTACGTCTTTGATTAAAAATGCAAAGACAGGTTTAATAAATAAAACAAAAAACATGGAAATGTTTTATACAATATTCTGCACACCCCCACCTCTTTTTGTTTTTTTCTGGGTGGTATTAGGTCTTCATTTGGCTGTTGCCTCAGGAATTCTTCCCCTGCGATGAAACTTTTTGTCATTTTCTATATTTCGAAAGACAAAAACAGCCAGGCTACCAGCCAGGATGCTGGAGTTACCTTGTCTGCCCGGGCTGCTCAGCTGTGAATGGAGCACGGAAGGTTCCAGCAAAAAAAAAAATAGAAAATCCGAAATTTCTGAAAAACTGTTCTGATATGCCAGGCCACCAGCTGGGCAGCCCGCCCGTGCAAGGGCCAACGAAGGTTTCAAAAAAAAAAAAAAAAAAAAAAAAAAAAGTATTGGGCCCATGCAAATATATATATATCGTCACAAACAGATATATATATATATATATATATATATATATTTTGCCCAAATTGGTAAGGGGTCTTGGGCTACTCGGGTAGGTTAGATGTTAAAATAAAAGAAACAACTTTTGCCTTAGGTGCACATCAAAAGTCTTTACCATATATATGATATATACATGACGATATATATACGATATGTATATATATATATACAGGGTAACCGGCGGTCGGGACGGGCCGAACGCCCGAACCCGAACGCCCGAACGCATGGCACCCCTTGCGGATGCGTTCGGCCGTTCGGGCAGAACGCGGACCAAAAAAAAAAAAAAAAAAAAAAAAAAAAAAGTCATCAAAAAAATCTGAAAAACAGATATGTTATGGAGAAAAATAAATGAAATAAGATTTGCCTGAGCATAACATCCGAATTCCTTACCAAATTTGAAATAAAAATAAAATACAGAAAATAAATACTACTAATAAAAAATAAATAAAAATAAAAAGAGAATTAAATTTAATGAGTGTGCGAACATGTTTTCGATACCGCCAACTTTAGCGATTTTTCATTTTTGTTTGGCATAGCTAAATGCCCTGAAATTTACAGATGTGTAATTCACATAATACAAAACCCACTAATTTTTTTTTTAAAATAATAAAATTTTTTAGACCCCGATCGAAAGTGAAAACAAAAAGTAGAAAGTGAAAAAATACGTGGGCGAGCAGGTTTTGACACCGCCATCTTTGGCGATTTTTCATTCTTATTTGGCTTGGCCAAGTACAGGCATGTAGCTCACGTTATAGAGAACTCACCTATAAAAAATTGAGAAAAAACTAATTATGTTTAGGCCCCGAAATATGTTTTGGCGGGGGCCGAACGCCGTCGGGTTCGGGCCCCGTACGGAACCCCGAAGGCCCATACGTACGGAGATCTGCCCGGGGAACTCCGTACGTACGGGCTGGTGACCCTAGAGAGAGAGAGAGAGAGAGAGAGAGAGAGAGAGAGAGAGAGAGAGAGAGAGTTTTCCATTTGGTGTGGGTGAGTGATAGTCTTCTTTGATTTTGGTGAAGGTACATTATCATTTACAGTGTAATCAGTGAGGGGATTCTGCAGACTGTTGAGGGTTCAGCCTCCTGATGAGTCGGTGAAACTCCGACGAAACAGTTTGTCACAGCCCCTCGTTTGTTGTCCTCTTCTCTCTCTCTGCCTACGGTTTACCGGACAGTTCTATTTGTGACGATATATGTATATATATTACCTGGACAAGCAAGTAGTCTCGGGGTCACTCTGGAAGCCCAGCAAAACAACCCAAAAAAGTAAAGTGAAAAATATAAGGATATTATCGGGACATGCTACGGTGTTTATGCAACTTTTTCCACGCTCTCTTTCTCTTTGTGACGTGTAGAGGGTTATTTCATCTTGAAATATATTGCTCAGCAACAACAAAACTATGAGTATAAATTAACAACTCATCATAGTTTTAAATTTTAATTATCGAAAACCACATTGTAGCTCGTAAATCCCGAAACAAGAAGAAGAACGAATAGGTAAAATTCAAAGAGCATTGTGTAGTTTTGAAGGGAAAGACCTCGACTATCTTCGCTAGGTCTACTCGTCTTAACTCTGAAGAAGATAAACTGTATATAACGATGTTTTTCGTTTTTGCACTAAGCGTTAAACATAGCCGCGAGGGATGAACGAGCTCTCGACCTGCACTTTGTTACTAATTCGACATGCCTTCACACTAAGCATTTACTCAACTATCCTATTATCAAAAAATCATAACAATCAAGATAACAAAACTGAATTTCGACCTATTAATAATAACTTGTAATAATAAAGTTAACAAAATTGAATTTCAACCATTACAATTTTTTTTTTGTGTGTGGCTAACGAAGTTACGCCTCGTTTAACACATAATTTGACAGCAACCTTGGAAAAAACAAAATGTGTTGTCTATCTTACGTTTCCTTATACTTAAAGACTCACTCATTACAACCTAAGGATCGTTTGTCATGGGCGGCAATTACCATTCCGCTGCCCAATCATGACTGTAGTGTTGAATAAAGTTTTTTTAATCTCGAGGATAACTTGCCTTCCACATTACTACATTGATGAAAACCAGTAACAATGAATATAAAAACAAACATGAATTTTGTTCTTTAAATTTTGGAAAGGTGTATGAATGTCAAAGCAAAACGTTTCCTTATACTTAAAGACTCACTCATTGCAACCTAAGGATCGTTTGTCATGGGCGGCAATTACCATTCCGCTGCCCAATCATGACTGTAGTGTTGAATAAAGTTTTTTAATCTCGAGGATAACTTGCCTTCCACATTACTACATTGATGAAAACCCGTAACAATGAATATAAAAACAAACATGAATTTTGTTCTTTAAATTTTGGAAAGGTGTATGAATGTCAAAGCAATGCCTCGTTTAGTAGTTATAACTCGATATTAATACTCAACAAACTATTGCAACATTATAAAAGATAAAATAATGATAATAGTTATAATTCGATACTAAAACTCGATAATCTATTGCAATTTGCAACCTTATAAAATATAAAGTAATGATAATAATTATAATTCAATATTAAAACTTAACAAACTATTGCAATCTTATAAAACAGAAATAGTTGTACCCCTTCAATATACTGACTATTATGCGTCTTCTTAACCTTCAATCCTCACTCACCCATATAAATATTTTGCCACGAGCGAGTGTTAGTATCAATTATTACTTTGTTGCCCAACCACGATCGTATTGTTGAATAAAGTGCTTAAAATATGAAGGGAGTCTGAGACTAAGATAACCATCGACTTAATAGAATGTAGGAAATATATGATTTTGAAAGGGGGGGGGGGTTGAATCAATACCTCTTCAAACTTAACATGTATTCTAAAACCTGTAGTTACAAGAATACTTTGTTCAATTGATTTGATTGTTGTAGGTTAAATACACATATGAGATGATAAAAGTTATAATACATATGATGATTTTGACTATTGAAAATTTTTAATATGAGAATGAGGTAAAGTGAAAAACATTCAAATAATAGTCTCTCTCATTCACTTTTTTAATGTAAATAGACCCCTATGAAAAATTGCAACCTATAATTCAATCACTTAATTCAAAAAGATATACTATGTTACATGAAATGTTGATAAAAGTACGATATGACGTTGCATTTTCATAGTTGTTACTCCACTAAAAAACATATATCACAATATATGGAATAATGAGACAATATAACTCACCAATGTCTTGTAGTATTCCTTAATTTTCTTTTGCAACATTACTAAATAATTTTCTCTGTTCGATGATATTTCCTCTGTTCGATTATATTTTCGGTGCTTCAATTTAACTTTGATTCCTTTGGAGATGGAAGAGATCCTATTGGTACCAGATATATAAGAGGATAGTGAGTCATAATTACATAATTTATTATCAAATCTGTTCACATAAAAAAATACTATACACCTGAAAGGTTTCAGCTTCATAGCTCGTTTTGAAAAGATATGAACTTACTTACAATCTCAAAAAGACATTCGATATTTTATTATGGCATCGCATATACGCTCGACTCACACGGTATTCTTCACTACGCTCTTGTTGGTGTAAAAATACTAAGGGATATGACTTCGTATGAGAACGCTATATAATAGTATTTTTTCCTTAGTTGTTATGTCCATATGTTTCAAAAATTATTTAACTACCTCAAGGAATTAATTTTAAGCCCTATTATAATGTTTGCATGATTGTATCTTGGTACTTTACAAGTAGGAGGTATTATTATTTTTTCATTAAAAAAAAAATTGTTCATCGCTATTACACCATACTAGAAAATTTTTAGGTTTTCTCTTAATCTTTTTAATGTCTCGTGGTGAAATTTTAAAAACCCTACAAAATAACGTGTTCCGATAAATATTTTCTACGCAACTCTCTCGTAAACCACCACAACATCCACCGATGTTGGGGAAAATGTAAAAAATTGATGTTTTTTCATTCTACTCTCTACTTCTAGTATGTTTTTCATGATCTCATCTTATGATTTGATTGCCATGTATTTAGCCGTCGAACTTTTTTGGGGACTTTTCGAGGGTCGACGGAGGCTCGAGAGTTGGGCATTATGGGCCCATTTGAAAAGAAAAAATAAAAACAAAAGACCAACTCCAGGAAGCTCGTGCACGAAGTTGTGCTCACACCAATACTCACAAGAAAACATTTAACTACGATTGTGGTCAGTTTCAGGTTGTCGTTGGTGCTGTCCTTGTTTTGTTTCTTTTTTCTTTTTTTCATGGCGTGCCAGGGAGGTACGGCGTAGTCCACAAGCTGATGACACTTTGTGAAGGAGGGCATGCCCACACTACAACTTTGCAGAATCTATGAACCCGCTTTCCCGCCATAAGTTTAGTTTCAATTATTATTATTAGTATTTTCGTGGACCTCCTGCTGTAAAACCCTCGCTGAGGGCATACGGGAACAACAAGTTTGGGGCCGGTATCTACCTTATATCACGTCCAGAGGGGTGTTCGTTTTTTTTTTTTTTTTTAAGTCTGGCCGTTCTTTTTTTTCCCCTCTTTTTCATAAGAGTAACAGAAAAGAAACACAACGAACCCCAAGCTCGACAAAACTCGGTGCGCAGTCAAAATTAGGGTCGGCAAAAACGGGCTCGGAGGTAGTGGTGGTTTAAAGGTGAAACCATGCCTAAAGTTATAAGATCGTATCCAGGGTTGCCAAACCGAATGTACGGAGATCCCTAAGCTGACCCCCGAACGTTCGGGCTTTCGGGTCCCCGTACGGGGCCCGAACCTGAAGGGTTTCGGACCCCGCAAAAAAATATTTTGGCACTTAGATATTATTATTTGTTTCTGAATTTGTTTTGTGAGTTCTTTGTGATGTAAGTTATCACCCTTTTAATTTTGAAGCCATTCTGTTCAGTCAAAACAAAATGAAAAATCGACAAAGATGGTGGTGTCAAAACTTGCTTGCCCACTCAGTCGTTTATTTTTTCTCCCTTTCACTTTTTGTTTTTCCTTTATTTCGGGGCATGAGAAAAAATATTATTTCCTAATTTTATTTGTAGATTCTCTATTATATAAGATATATATAAAGAAATTTTCATGGCATTTGTCACAGCTAAAAAATAAAGAAAAATCGTCAAAGATGGTGGTGTCAAAAACGTGCTCGCCCACTCAATAATTTCATTATCGTTTTATTTTTTTTAATTTTTATAATTATCATTTATTTTTAGTGTTTGACTTTTATTTCAAATTTGGTAAAGAATTTGGACGTGACGTTGGGGCAAATGTTGTTCAGTTTATTATTTTGCATAACTTTTTTTTTTTTTTTTTTTTTTTTTTTTTCCACGTTCGGCCAAACGGTCGAACGTTCGAGCGTTCAGGTTCGGCCCGTTCTGAATGCCAACAACCTTGATCGTATCACAAATGTTGCAATAAATAGAGTGAAGATGTTTGCTGAAATTAGAGTGTTGTAATTGTTGTTATCATAATATTTGGACAATTCTATATTTCGGATCTTAAGTGTTTTTATGGACTAATAAATTCTTATTTTTGTAAAGATTGTACGCATACTACACACGAGTGAGCTTGAAATTTGTGGAACTCGTATCCTTTGACATTCCACGAGTTTGACTCATCAGAAATTTTGGGATGAGATTTAAGTGGAAAGTCACTTAAACCACCAGTACCTGACCCAACTATCGGTCGTGAAAAAAAAAAAGAGTCGAAACGTTTCTAGTCGGATGAATTTGGGCGGTTCTTTAATAGCCCGTATTTTTCCTAAAATCGTGGCGCGCTAATGGGCACGACTCAAGGAAGTACTGGTGGTTTAAAATGTCACTGTGAAACAAAAATTCCGTCAAATTTTAAACAATGAATAAAGTTTTATCCCGAATTCACAATTTTTATGATATCCCATATTACACAAGTTTTTTACTTCACTAAGGGGCATAAAATATATATTGGAGTTGGGTTCGTACTCATACCTAATATATTTAGACCTAATAGGTGACAAAGATATATATATGCTTTGATTGTATATTGATAAAACTTCACTTACTTGCGATGATCCAAATGTCATCATTGATAGGGAAATTGATTCGCTTTATTAAGTAGTCAACTCTAATAAGCAAGACTCAAGACATGCGCACAAAGCATGTTATCATATGACGAATGACTAAATATTTTTTTTCGACAACGTATAGTCAATTAACTCATGAATCGAACTATTGTATGTCAACTTCTTGTAATATTACTCAAAGGTCGGGTAAAATGCGATATTATTTGCATACTAAAATGTTTATTTTTGGGGAGGGAGGATATAAAATGTTCAAGTTTTTGCAATCACTTATTTTTATTTTGGTCCATTCGTTTAATACTTTGCATATGCGGTCACATCTACGTATGTCGTTTTTGTTTGCAAAGGACAAATATTGATTCTATACATCTATTTTCTTTCTATTTTTTTAATATTTTTAACTTCATCATGTCCTCTCTTCACAATCGAACGAGATCGACATGATATATCAGATTATGAATAAAGATGGTTCTTGTCATTTTATAATGTGGTTAAGGGAGCATCAAATTATCTCTTAGCTTAATCAAAAACGCCATTATCATTAAGTAATCGAAAATAATTTTAAATTTTAAAACATTCAGTTTCTCAATTTTCGCACCCGATATGAATACACTTAATTGTTCACCTCTAAGTCATGAAGAAAATCCTTGTGGCTACTTTTTAATGAGAAAGTGAACGCCTTTTTACCAGTTATCTACGATTTTTCACTTTCATGTTGAGAATATTCTCCACAATCATTAATAAGGGGTATACTTCCTCAAAATAAAATAATAAAAAGACAAAGTGTTCACCTACTCCAGGGCAGGGTAAGCACAAACATTTAAAGGCTAACACATCACAATTTGCATACTGTTGTTAATTGTACGATATATGTCAAACGACTTAGTTATTTGGCGAAAAAATTATGAACAAATATTATGAACAACGATTATCACTGTCATCTCGTAGTATGGCAAACAACATATAAGAGTTCATCCCGGACCTTATTCAAAGAGGTCATTATGACAAAACGACCAAAAATATATATATTTTAATTATTTAGACTTCAGTTTGTCTACTTTCTCATTCGACATGCATTCACTTAATTATCCACTTTTAAAATACAAAGGTCATTCCTCTGCTTACTTTAGAATGAGAAACTTGAAATGAATGTGTTTCTTACCAGTTACTTACAATCTTTCACTTTTACATTGAAAATATTATTTACATTCATGAGTAAGGGTAATGCATTCACTTAATTATTCATTTCTAAAATACGAAGTTCATTCATGTGCTTACTTTAGAATGAGAAACTTGAAATGAATATGTTTCTTACCAGTTACTTACAATCTTTCACTTTTATATTGGGAATAATTTACATTCACGAGTAAGGGTTAAACTTTCTTACATTAACTTAACCAAAATGACACGTCTTTACCTCCTTTAGGGTAAGGTAAGCATGAGCATTTGAAGGTGTGCAGATCACGAGGTGCATATCGTCGTTAATTGTACAATATATGTGAAACACGTTGGTTATTTACCCAAAGGATTCAAACCTTATATTGTGCACTTAAAAAAATACAAGGTGAATAGTTATATCTTACGACTTATAAAAAAAAAAAAACGCAAAAGAAAATGATAAAGAAAAATATTTTGTGAGTTCTATTATCGTGGCTTAAAGACCTCCTCAACAACAATCCGCAATACATAGCACCAAGGAATACTAAACCCTTTTACTCATACGCACTCAAATTTATTATCATTAGTTAGTTTATGAACTTCTAAATGTTTAATATTTTATTCTTTAACATCTGTTTACTTTCACTTTCATGTTCATAGTGCTCTTCACATTCATCTGTAAGGGGTAGACTTCCTGATATGGACTTAATATAACATAAATATGTTTGGCTACTCGAGGTTGGGGCAAACTCAAATATTTACATGTTAGTATATTATAATATATTTTGACATTGATTATGCAAAAAAATTGAAACAATTTGGTACTTCGCTCGAATGATTTGAACCTTGCGTTGTGCACTGCTAAAAACTACCTTGGAAACTACTAACAACTTGATACAATAAACTTGAAACAATACAGATTATAGAACTTCAATAAGATTATTAAACATCAACTCAAATTCAAACCAAACGTTTTTCCAAACAACATGTTTTTAGATCTCTTAAATACTTACTAAAGTTTTGTCTGACGTTCTGTAGTTTCCAAATAACAAATTCTAGTGATACACATAATTTAAAAATAAAATTCATAAAAAAGGTTTAAAGTTTAAACTTATAGTACGCTCATTAATAAACATTGAGTAGGTAAATACCTCTATCTCCAGATAGACTTGAAGCTTACTTTTTTGTTAATGCGAACCCATATGAATATAAACGATATCATCGGGATTCACCTATCCTCTTACAAGTTTGATGATAACAACAACTCTTGTTCTTTTAAAGACACTTGAGCTAAGCGTATATGGAAACAGGAAGTTGGTTAGATGAAGTAGAACGCGGGGTGAAGCTTTTAGAGAAGATACTACATGAAAATTGCTTGGTAGCAGTCGAAATATGGTGTAAGGAACGTCGTACTTCTTCTAACATACCATGCATTATGATGTATTTTCCAAGTGCCAGCAAGAGATTGAACTTGCAATTATACTCACAGTAGCATATTTTCAATCAATTGTTATGCACTCGATCAATACCCTCATGACATGTTGAAATGTAGAGCACAATTGTCGAGCAAAAAAAAAAAAAAAAAACTAGAAAAGAGGGTTGCTTTTTTTCCTTTCTTCTTGGAACATCATAGTTCATAAGTTATAAAACTTTTTGTTTTTTTTGTTTTTTGGAACATCACTGTGCAAGATCTCTATCCAAATGGAGGTAAAAGAACCCACCCGAATCAAGGTTTTGCCAAGGGAATGACTATAATTTGATGGGGAGTACCACTTGCTAGAAAACGGGTCCAACATCCCATTGACAATAGGGTTCGACAAAAACATTTATCCAGTAGCTAAGCCCAAATTCATTCATTGTTCCTTGTTACTATGCCTCTCCATCATCAAGCTTTTGGATTGTATCCTGAACAAAACTGTTGGGAAACTTACCGGTGGTTCAAACAACCTTTGGCTAAACAAATGACGGAAACGAGGTCCTTTCACAGAACAAGTTGCTACCCCATGAGAATCTCAACAAGGGCAAATCCTAGGCAACAGGAACCAACACCATTTTCCCCCCAACCTTCATTCCCCACCATTTGTTTTCACCCCTGATGGGGACCGCTTGACTTATGGTGTGAAACTATTCCTGACATACCCCATCGCACCCCTCCAACCCTCAAAGGAGACTTTGAGAGTTGTGGTGTGAGGCAAGCTTACTGGCCTTCCCCAACCTCCTCCCCACCCTAACGATTATTCCTTCCCCAATCTGTTACGAAAGTGATTCTTCCTTCCCTAATCAAATAGGCGCGTGCTAGCGCAGGGCTTGGCGACTTGCCTATTGAGATTCCCATAGTCTGGCGCAAGAATGTGAAAAAACGAAAAAAAATCATAACCATCTACAGGGAGATTCCCTTCCATCCCATCTCCACACGCCCTTTGATAAGCTTAGCCCCCCCCCCTTCCCTTGCTTCCTTATTCCTACAGAACGTATACCTTTCTCTATCCAGTAGTCAATTACCCACGAAAGAGATCGCATAAATTGAAGGATGGGAGAGATTAGAAAACATTTCCTTAACGTCGAAGGATGCGCCAATCACCTCATCATCTTTGTTCAATCCCTTATTCACATCCACCAAACATTTGAGCAGACCATCCGCACTGAGCAAGTTCAAATTCGAATCACTTGGTAAACTCCAAAGCAACACATTTACAGCGCGAGAAACCACTCGACCACCAACTATCGAACTTTCCGGATATGATGGCCAAATTGGTCTCCAACGAGTAGTGTCCTTGTGCTTCACAATGCAGTAAGCCCTTCGTAAACTCTTGTCCTTCTTCCACTTCCCAAGCCCCTGCAAACCAGCACTCATATACTTATTGCGACACATCTCCAACACACAACTTTCTTCATCCTTACAATGAGTGAAAGATGGGTTACTGAAAAACAATTTGGTTATTCCTTGCTTGTAAACTACAGGGCAGCACACAAGAGTATCTCCCAAGTTATGATCCACAGGGCTGCAGACAAGGTTCCGCAGAAGCGGTCGGACCAATTCCAGGTCGTCCTTGCAGCGGAGATATGAGACAAGTCGGAATTCACAAAACAATCTCTTACACTGTCATTAGAAAGACAAAGGGGATCCACATAAGGAAGTGAAGGATGCGTAGAAAAAACTGTCAGAATTTGAAAGCGCAAGGCACCAAATAAACAACTTATTGAAGGTTGCAAGAGGTTCTTCGAATTCTTCGCCCACTCCAGAAGAAAGGAAGTGTCATTCAACTGAAAGGATATGCGGCCATTAATTCTTGGTAGTGCTGAGTCACACTGGTCAGAAGAACAAACCGCTTGCTCTGTCCTTGAAAAACGACAAAAATTATGAATTACATCCCTAACACTTTTTTGTTGTGACACCACACAATTCTCATTCTTCGAATCAACATCAACTTCCATTCATTACCTACGTCCATCCGAAAGATTACCTGAGCACAAAGTTTACGGATCTTGGCTTTACACATTCGATCATCCTAGGTAACCCGAATAATGATACGTTTCCTAACTCGTATCCCAAAGTTCAAAAAAATGGTATTTGAGAGAATACATTGCAGACGGAACCTCGTTCGCTTCTCACCGAAGGTATGCACAACAGTCAAAGAGACCAGCAAGTTCTCACAACTCCACCCTTTCAATAGACGTCGACTACTTGGATTAGTAAAAAAAACAGCCAACGGAGCTTTCAATGTCAATGACTTACTAAAAAACGGCACAATCACCTCAAAAGTCAAAGTCAAACCACCCTTTAACCAGCCCCGAGCATGCCTTAGTTCTACCCTTCCGGAATTGCAGGACACAATAATTCCACCGTACCTCTTCATAATCTTTCATCGCTCAAGAAGCAGATCACCACCCAAACATTTGACAACCACCCTATGGATAGAACGAGACTTGCAAGAATTAAGAATATCAATTAGACTTCGACTAACAACACCATCAACAGAATTAAAAGTCACCAAGGAACCATTGCTTGTCCGAGAATCACATAGAAGGGTAGAAGAAGACTTATCCTCACAACGTCTCTTTACACTTAACCTTTCCTTTAGCCCCGATCGATATCTCCGAGACCTTCGTGGATTATCTTTAACATTCAGAGTAGGCGATAACAACCGAATAAAAAACTTCTTTGTAACCAACAACTCTTCAACATAACACTTACAAAGCGGAATAATCACATAAGTGTGCGCCCCACACCTGCGCAGCCACTTGTATAATCTTTCATTCCTTCTGCACCCTTCGACCAACGTAGACTGACAAGAACAATAAACATGCTCCCTCCACCTTGTTTGCAGGTCTCTACCGGTACTACTAATATACATGTGGCGAGTCAAGGGCGAGAAAATAACATAAACGACAGGTCCCTTCCATTTTTCATCCTCTTCACAACAACGAGACAAGGTATGAGAAAATAAACTTGCTAACTTGACCCCCCACGGAATCTGAGCAGCAAGGATTAATCCACAAACCGCAGCACACATCAAAGCATTAAGATACTTACATCGCAATGAGTCCAACGAATGAGAACGAAGCTTACAACAAAGTCGCACAACTTCCCATAGGAAAGCCATGTTCCGACGTGATCTCAGAAAGCAGCAGAATCACGCCCGTCCGCCTCGAAACATTCCTCATCATTGGTAACATCGTGCACTGATGGATCATTCTCTTTAGAGGAACCACTCTCATCGTCTTCCAAAGCTCTTGCAGCCCGCTTTTGTGCAATCATCTCCTTAGTCGACTGCAACGTGGTGTACGAAATACCTTCCTTCTCACAAATAGAAATCACCTCCTCTTTCTTTTTTACCCTCAACTCTTTGCTTACTGCGTGCAGAAACGCTTCCTTGTTGTTCTTACCCTTATCCTTGCAGGTAGATGGTCATGCCAGGTCTTCTTCTCACACTTTTTCCTTCCTTGTCGACAATCCCAACACCTCATCCTGCCTAGCCTTCAGATTGCTGCGTGCTTTGTCACGATTGGCCATCTCCAACCGAGCCATTTCTTCCTTAAGACGTTCAATCTCTTGCTCACTCTGCTTCCGAGTGTTGACTTCCCGTAATCTCATCTCCTTCAAATGGTCAACTTCCATCTAGTGTTGCTCCACGATGCCCTTCAATCTTTCGTCAACTCTTTTGGCACCACTCGGGGTCTCAACGTGCGTCAAACGGGGCCTAATCCTTGCTTGTGTCGTAGGAGTGCCACCGATAACCGCTCCACCCCTCTTATTGTCGGGTCGGAGTGCTGCAACTTTCCAGGTCTCAGCGTTAGCTTCCGCTTCTTCACATCGTCTCTGCAAGGCGTGAATCACTTCCTCTAGATCGGCCAAACGCTGCTCTGTTGCTTTCTTCATTTCTGCTTGTTCACCTCGAAGATCGGCTACTTCCTCTGTTGGAAGTTTCGTCACATCAGTACATGTGCTAGCAACACAGGGCCGCTTTTGAAGCTCCTCTATTCCCACTTTCAACTTGGTAACCTCCTCACTCTCCACGTTCTTCTTCCAATGACCTCGTGTGCTTAAAACTCCTAATGTTCCTTCTTGTCATGTTGACGACGCTCTTCTTCCTCACGTTTGCGTTTCCTCTGCTCCTCTTCCTCTCGGGCTGCCTTTTCCGTAGCTTCATCGACATCATGTTTTACCTTCATCTTCCCAACGACATCCTCAATAGTCGTAACCCTTTTTCCCAAATAACCTCCTCCCCCCAAATAACCATTGTAAGACGGAACCGCAATACCTACATTACATTGAGACACAAGATTAGGTGAAACAGTCAACAAAGGAGCCTGGACCGGTACCATAGCCATACTGGTCGAAGGCTGACTACCATTAAGACGACAATCAGAGTAGGGACAAAACCTAGATATGTGCCCCCGCTGCCCACAGTTATAACAAGAACGAGTGTCATTCATGTTGTTGTTGGACGCCATCGTTGTAGGACTGCCAAAGCCACTCAACTGTAGTCTAACTTCTACGTCGGTTACTCCATGTAATCAGGTGTATATAGTTATACGCTAATACCACGTAAAATGATGACGTTTCTTCACATGCATGAATCACTCAGACGACCGGCATAAGCCAGATAGGCACTGACAAGAAGGAGAAGAAAGAAGTGGACGAATGAAAGGCGGAGGGGAAGGAGACAACCAACACGACGACGCATGTCTTGAACGCGACTTTTATTAAAAGATAAACATTAAGCTCAGACATGGTTTCACCTGGCCGCCAACCAGGATCGTCAGGGGTCTTGAAGTCGGTACGGCGGACAGTGCTCGTCGGTCTTTTTATAACACCAGAACTCACTCATTACGCCAAGTCAACTCACATTAACCCAAACAGCCGCGCAAAGCCATAGAACCAGGTCGACATAACTACAGTCCTAAAAAATAACGACGTCAAAAAGTCTGGAAAAGGTACGCCGTTCGAATCCAAAAAAACTTATTATCACTATGCACTGTATGCAGTACTATTCGTAACTCCCAAGAGAAAATCGAAAACAAGACCTAGGTCCAAACCCAAGTAGAAGGCCCCAAACCGTCGATCCAATAGTACGCCAACTCGTGCTGGCAGAATACCCCCTGCTAGACAACATAGTTGTGTTCAGTTTATTTTTCTGTGCATCATAGTTGTTTAACTTTTTTCCCCTTTTTTTTGGGTTTTCTATTTTTTAACAGGAACCTTCCCCCAGGCCCTTGCCCAGCCAGCCCGCTAGGGCAACCAAGGTGACCCAGGCGGCCCGGTTGGTAACTCAGGTCACCGCTGATTTCTGGTCAGCAGAATCCGCAGTGCCTGATAGTCAGACCGTATACGCTAATCCAAAAACATGGATATTGTCTTTAACCGAGTAGAGTGTATGGTCATTATAGCTGTATTTGGTGCAACTTTCAGTCCACATGCGGCAGTAATTATCGGACGTTCTATGAGAGCTGGCCCAGGAGAGCATGGGCCCGGCCCTCTCTAACATACTCAAAGCTAGGAAGGCCAAGTGCAGCTCAGTCTTCAGCCAGTCTGCGATCATAAACAGTGTGGTCTTGGGTTTACTCTAGTACGAACCCCTGGTTCTACCTCCTCTTGATAAGACCACAATATCCCTCAAGCGAGCCTTCCTTTCTTTGGGGGAAAAAAAAAAAAGTTACGATCCTGGTCATTCCCAAAGTGCAAATTCACAATGAAAGACAATGCCACCCAATTGCGAAAGAAATGAAAGCACTTGCAAAGATATAGAGACCAAAGAAGAGAGAGAGAAGAAGAAGAAGAAGAAGAAGAAGAAGAAGAAGAAGAAGAAGAAGAAGAAGAAGAAGAAGAAGAAAGAAGATGTACACCAGCAAGACCAATGACAAATCCCCCTTTTCACTCCAACTTCCTCCTCCTCCTTCACTTCGCCAATCTTATTCTTCTTCCAATAATAATAATAACAATGAGTGGATGAACCAGAATCAATATCCGAAGTTCCCTCTTACTGCTGACACAACAACAGGTCCACCATAGTTATGGCTTCCCCCCCTTCTTCCTCCTCTCACATGCCTAGGCTATGGCGGAGTACTGAGGGCTCTGCCCTCCTGTGCAAAGGACAACACAAAGCAGCTATGTTGCTGCACTCCTGTCCAAAGGACAACCCAAAGCAGCTATGCCGCTGCTTCACTAAGCTGCCACGCCTGACTCTGCCTCGAGCTTCCTTGGTGTGGCACTACCCCAACTGGGGCCTTCCAGATGCAGCGCCCAACAAGGTGACGAAGAGGGTGTGCACCATAGCCAGGTAGGTACCTCGCCACTCTCCTCCTTCGCCCCCTTCTTCCTCCTCCTCAAGCTGGGCTGCTTGCCATAGCCAGGCTGAGCGCCCAGCTGCTCTTCTCCTCCAGGCAGCGCTGCACAAGTCCAGTGCTTGGCTCCAGCAGCATGTTGCCAATCCTTGCATACCGCCAATGAGGAGGAGCTACTTGCTCCTCCAGAAGATATAGCGGCCTACTGGCCTCTTGGGCGGTGAGTCGGTGACTTCCTAGGCCGAGCGGTCTCCCAGCAACCGGTACCTCCTCCCTTTCGGAGGGAAACATCATTACAGGCTCTGCTATCGTCCGGACAGGCCCTAGACTAAGGCTACTTGGACTGGCACCGGCCTACCTCTAGCCTACCACTACTGGGCCTCTAAAAATGCCAACTTTTTGTCTTCTTCTGCTCGGTGTCCAGTACCCGACACTTTTACCACTACTCGAGCGGTACCGGTCTACCTGCTACTTGAGTGTTTTTCCCCACTGCTCTAAGTGTTGCAGGCCTACCCCCGCTACTTGAGTGTTTTCCCCGCTGCAACCCTCAAAGTCACGGCCACAGGTAAGTACCGGCCCTGCGGGGCCTTTCAACCAACAAGTACCCTTGCGGCTCACACACACACTCAGCCGACAAGCACTCAGACAGGCACGCACACACACACAGACTTGGAAACCACAGCAGAATGCGGGAATCTCAGCAAGGCATTCATTCCAGCGGCAAATCCCAGAAATCAGCAGTGTTCTCAGTCTGTGTTTTGGCGGGTCATTACAAAAACAAAGAAAAAAACAGCCCCTACCATTCTGAGGAGCAGCAGTGCGGCTCACCACTGCCGGGAGGAGAGAATATGAGATACAACCACACACGCCTTCTCCCACTTCTCCACGTTAAGGCTGAGAGAACCATATCCACTGTTTTCTTTGTCTTTTTTTTTTTAACCAAAAGTTTGGACCATTTCTCGATTTATGCGTGTTGCAAAACAAATGTCCTCGCAGCTAATAGATGCAAGGAAAATGAGCGATAGCGAAGTTCAGAAACCAAGCAGCATCATACACATGAGACCAAATAGTCGTGACCTCGAACCAAGAGCAGAATTGCAACACAAGTTCCACCAAATAAGAGCACATCAAAAGCTCATGTGACAATGTTGGAATAGTCTCATCATCATCAACAAAGAACCAATGTCGACATCCTATCTGGCGCTCTGCGCCCAGACTACAAATGGCAGATCCTATCTAGCCTATCTACAATGCTGCTGGTGATGTCAACAGCTCCCCGAAGTATGAGCAGATCTCGGCCAATGCCGTTCGCCTCAAGCACCAGGTATGTCTCTCGCATCACTCACAACCTCGATCCCCCACTCACAGACGCCACGTGCACCCAAGGACCACCATGCGCCTC